>VXAC01003209.1:118020-141331 GCA_013399225.1 Rhipidura dahli | reverse complement strand
CCGCCCCCGCTCGCCCGGCCCGTGCGTCCCCCTGGCGTCCTATCATCCCCGTCAGGAACGCTCCCACTCGTGTTGCTGCCAGCACTGCCGAGGGTAAGCCCCAAATAAATTTAATGTTGGGAGTTGCACAAACGCCACAGAATAGTGATTTTGAAACAAACAAACAACAACAAAAAACCCGACCTAACAGGGATCATGTGTCTCCCACAGGCTGTGGAAGTGAATCAGACTGCAAAAAGGATCTTGCTCTTCCCTCCACAAGAGGAGATGGGGAAGGAAGTCAGAGTCATCCTTCTGGAGAGTTTTCCTTTTGTCTCGCTTCATCCCCATTCCTGCTGCCTCTGGATGGTTTGCTGTAGCCACAGCACTCTGACCTGACATCCGTGTCACAGTGCCTTCTCCATGCTGATCCCAACGCCAAGCCAGGCCTCCCTCTGATGCAAGTTGGAAACCTCACCAAAGCCCACAGATCAGCAGTGAATAATGTCAGCCAGAGACCTGGCTCACAAAGTTCCTTAAGCTTTTGAGCTAGCAAAGCCAAAGGGTAAACAAGTGGTGTTTTACAGTCCCCGTGGATACACAAAACATGGAAGATTAAGGACAGAGCAGCCTGGGCTTTGCCAAAGACCCAGCCAAAAGAAAGGCCATGCAGAGGCGCGTGGGATGACAGAGCAAGCTTGCTAAGCTTCCCAAAACCAGCTGCACTCCAGCTTTCCAAGCTGCACGAGTCCACCCCAAGCCCCAGGAGCACTCGCCTTGCCTGGGAGTACATGTCATGTTAGGAAATCTTGCTTCAAGCACATGTGACCCACTGTGTTTGGAACAAGCCACCACTGCCAGTTCACTCTTTACTTGTTTCCAAGTGTGTGAATTCCTCTTTTAGCCTGCGGTTTCTGCTGAAGAAGCAGATAAATCATGGCTATTTTGCTGGAATGGCTGGATGAGAGGGAGGTAGGCACGTAGGAAGTACACGGCAGTGGCTCGTGGCTATTTGCCCATGTTTGGCTTCGTTCACAGGAGGGCCTGGAGCCTCCTTTCCCGGTTCCCAGAACTCGTTAGCTGATGCTTGGCTTTCTCCCCGCCCTCCTCCAGCTCCACAGCGCTGCATAAACCTTGGCCTGGGGTGCCCAGCCCCATCGGGACGGGCGTTTCTCCCTGTGCACACAAACCCCCAGGAGAGCAACCTCCTGAGCTGATATCTTTCAGATGTCCGAGGAGCCGGATGGGGCATCGGCAGCTTGCCAAAGACAAAGTAAAGACCATGTTGCAGCTGCAGGAGGGGACGACTCATGCTCTTGTCTGCACCAAGGCACCCAGGCCAGCTGCAGACCTCTGCCCCAACCCCGGCCGAGTCTCCCCCTGCCTTTGGGTGTTGGTTCCGCTTCTGGAATAGGCACAGCTTGCCCTCAGTCTCTATCCCATCCATCTGGAATCGAGGTCACTTGCGCGAGGACCTCCTTTACACTGGCTTCTTGTGCCTGGAGGCTGGGGGAACAGGGACAGCAGGGGAACCAGGGAGAAACCACCCTCAGTCATTTAAAAGAGAACTCTTAAAAAAATACAGCTTCAAATTAACCCAGCTCTGGAAGCAGAAGTTTTCGTGTGGATGGTCGATACACGGATGAACACAAGTTCACTGCCAGGGTTTACTGCAGAGAAAGTAGTAAACGGAACAGCTTATAGCACCTTTGGGGTTATTCAGTTCCCTTCCATATCTCCAGCACTTGCAGATGATTTCCCCACATGTCGTCCCTTAACACCCACCAATTCCCACTTTCTTTTTGGCCCAGGCTGGTCAGGAAGACCTCAGGAAATGGTGCCAAACCGAACTCATCGAACTGGGGGAGTGAGCAGCTGGAACAAAAAGTCACCCTTGGCGTAACCTGGCTGTGAGCCTGGCCCTGCCCAGGAGTCCTCAGGAATGCTGCAGCAGAAAGGGGGTGCCTGGGGGTGGGGAAATCCTTCAGTGGTGTGGTGAGGTGACCTCAGGACCAGAGTCAAACAACGGCTTGGTGGCCACACAGGCTGCCTTTTGCATAGACTACAGAGGGTCAGGAAGGCTTTGTTGCTTGATAAACCCAGTTCAGATCCAGGATACCTCTGCCCAACAGCTGTGAGCCAGCCTGTTTTTTTCAGGATGCTCAGTGATTGCCAACATTTTGTCTGGGAAAAATGGAACTTGGGTGTGTCTGTGTGTGAGGCTGCTATGCTGATTAATTAAATCTCCTTTCTGATTCGGGTCCGGGACTGCCCTTCTGCCAAATGATCCAGGAGCAGCATGGAAGGGGAGAGCACCACAGCACTAGCACCAGCCTGTGCTTCCAGACACCCTGAGCTGTGCAAAGCCGAGGATGGATGATGCTGATGGGAAGCCTTGAGCCAGAGCAGCTCACAGGAAAATATTTTTCTTCTCCCCTCACAGGATATGAACCACATATGGAAGTCTCATGCTTTGTAAAAGGAAAGAGAAACCAGAGGGACTCCAGCAGTTATACAACATGCAGGAGCTGTTTGAGAGCTGCCTCCTGAAGGATTAGCTACAAATCCTTGTTCCCTTTACAGCTGTAGCCTTGTGTCTGTGCTCATCCTGTAAAGCAGTGTAGAAATGAATAAATAAAAAGGACAGCATTAAGTAACACAGGAACTCTCGTGTCCATGTGGTATTGCCTGCATCATCCAGATGGAAAGTATCTGTCTAGACAAATCTGGGAATTATGCAAGCTCAGAATTCCTGAATAGGCCTTCCTTTCCAACATCAAGAAACATTTACAGTACCCGCTGAAAACACGCACAGAAAAACACAGGGAGGGAAAAACCCTTTCAATTCCAGCAACCAGGAAACCTAAATGCTAGCAGTATGTTGGATGAGAGAAGGTATAAAGGCAGGAATATGGAGCTCTGTCCCTGCTGCATGCACGCTGACTCATCGGCTGCCCCCAGGATCATCCCTGGTACTCGCTCCTGTCTCAGCAGAAGTGGAGCAGGCTCATTGCACTTCTTGTGGTTCTCTGCTGCCCGATGCCCTGGACAGGCCGCTTGATTCCACTTTTCCAGAGCTGTTTGTTTCCACGGTGCTCAGACAAGCAGAAGAAATGAAAACAAAGAGGGAAAGATGGGCTCTCCTGGTGCAAGCCGCCACAGAATAAAAATAAATCACTCTTGGCCTGGGAGAGAAAAAAAAAAAAAAAGCAGGACAGAAAACATGGAAATCCCACTCTGGCCCGGAAGCTGCTGCTGGCTCTGAGGAGAGCCCAGGGATCACCAGGGCTGGGAATTTAGCACAACTCTAGAGTTGTAGTGACCCTTTTTGGTGTTCTTGGGAAACAACGGCCCAGCCAGAGGAGACAGGAAAACGGAGCAGGCACGAACTCTCCCTGCAGAGCAGTGCAACCCAGGAAAAGGATAACACATTTCTCAGTACTATATGAGGAAAAATAACTTTTTAAAAAGCACAGGTCGTGATCCAGCAGTCATCCAGTTTGTGACAGTTTTATCACTGACTCCAGGGGGACAGGATCAAACTCTCTGAGGGTGCATCCGAACAGAAACATCACTCGTGTTCAGTTTGGGGGCACATTGGAGGAAAAGGGTTGTTTATCAATCCAGCCTGGCCCCTTCAGTGCTGCAAAGGAGAGAGAGAGAGCGCGTCGTGTCAATTCTGTCCTCCCAGCCCTAGGAGAGGAAGAGTAAAGAGCAAATGGGAGGGTGAGTGATAAAACAACTGCTTGTACCACTGTTTGGGGGCAATCAGGGCAATATTTATGCAAGGCCAGGGGGCTGCAACAGGACGTCGTGCCCGAGCCACCGTTGGATCAGCAGCCCGTAAAGCAGATGTGCCAATTTCCTGTCCTTGATGATGATGGGCCCTAATTACGCCAGAGCTGTGGCAATGTCCTTTCTTGTGCATGACCCCTAATTTGGTTTCATGAAGTCATCTGTGCCAGGTTCTTCCGGCTTCGAGGCTGGGGTGAGTGACAGTCACGAAGAGCCGTGTGCTCTGTGTGCCCAAACACCTGTCCCGTGCTTTGAACAAACAAAATTCAACTGGGAACATACAAAATTCAGGCAACCCACTGGGATCCGGGCAAGTTGCTTGGCTTGTTTTACCTCTTGCAGGCTTATCATGCCTGCTGACAGGGAGCTGTGTGCTGGGGGGAACATTACAAGACAGGTGTAGGCACTCAGCAAAGACCGCACTTAAGAGACTATTCATTTGTGGGGGAATGAATTTGGAACTGGGGGGAAATGCACTGCCCTTGGTTTTTTCACAAGGGAGATTCCCTTGCTGGTATTGCTGCTGGTTGTGCTTTTTTCAGCTTTTCACTGTTCCTTTCCATGGTTTTTGCAACTTTATTTGGGTTTTTCTTTCCCCCTTTTTTCTCTTTTTCTTTCCCCCTCATAATTTGAGGGGTTCCCCAATTTTGATGTTTGCCAGCAGAGCCTTTATTTAGTTTATTTATTTAAACAGAGGCTTGTATAAGTTGGGGAGAGGCTTTTTGAATGATGTTGTGGGGGTTTTTTCAGCTTTTTTATTGCGTGACATTTTGAGGAAGCTTCTTGGGTTTTAGAATTTTCTTTTCTTCCCTTCTTTCTCCCTGGAGCTCTTATGTGGAATTAGACATTTGTCTTTTCGTGCAGGTCCTGCTTTGCGTGGGTAGGGTCACTGCTCCTGTCTACTCTTGGGCCCAGCCTCACGCACCAGGAGCTGTTTGTTGTTCCCTGACTGCAGGACTCTGGTTATTGTACTGGCAGTTCCCATCTCTGTTCCTGGGGATCACCTGGGCTTGCTGCTGCTGCTGAGAGAGGATGGTGCTTGGGAGTTTGGCACAGAGGTAGTGTGGAGGTTTGCAGGGCAGTGAGAGGTGGAGACACTGCTCCCAAGACATCAGGGATGGGATGTGGGGCCTTGGTGACCACATGGTACCTGCTTCTTCCTGTGCCTGGTGGAGCAGGTGCTGTCCTGAGGAAGATGCGGTGCTGGCACAGGGGTCTGGCCTGTGGGAGCCTGGTGGCGGAAAGAGCTGGAGGAGGAGGGCTTGGGGCTGTGTAGCGCTACAAGGAGCAGGAGGGGAGGTGCCAGACTTTTGGTGGAGCTTCTGCGGTGACCTGCCTGCAGGTAAAAGCCAGGGCTAGTGGGAAGAGGGCTGGGTGGAGGCAGTGTTGCCATGGAAGGGGATGGAGGCTCCACAGTGGTGCTGGGTGGCAGCTTGTGCTGCCTGGAAGCTGGAGAAGGGCTCTGACCCTGCTTTTTGTAGCAATTGAGGGAAGGAGCACTGTGGAGTGAGGCTCTAGGTGGTGGGCATGCAGAGTGGGGGGGACTGGAGAGCCCTTGGGAGGGGTCAGACAGCTCCAAGGAATGCCTGAGCAGGTCCTTGTGGCATGGCAAGTGTGGGAACAGCAGGAGTTCCAACTGTCCCAGCTGCTCCAGGAGGCTATGTGGACACTGGCATGGATGGATCTGGGATCCCTGCGAGAAGGATTACCCTGTGTGGGTGCAAAGCTCCTCAGAGGCAGGCTGGCTGTGTGCCTGGGGCTGGGAGAGGCAGGCACCTGGATGTAGGGAATCTTTGTCACCACACAACTAGAGCTGAGCACTGGGGCAGGACAGCCACAGAGGTGTGGTCAGGATCACAACCACAGAATATTCTGAGTTGGAAGGGACCCGTGGGGATCACTGACTCCAGTTCTGGAGTGAATGGCCCATATGGGGATGGAACCCGCAACCCCAGCATTTTTAGCAGCAGGCTCTCACCAGCTGAGCTGAATTCGTGTCAGCTCCCTTTGGGGTTTTAAGGCCTGACTCATCAGAGACCTAGATTTTTGATCTGGACTTGGTGTTGACCATGCTTTGAGCAGGAGGTAAAACCATCAGAGGTACTTTCCAGCCTGATTGGGTGATTTTCCTTCTTGCTTGCTTTTGGCTGCAGCTCGGTTCCACTGCCCACTGTGCAACTTCAAGTTAGAGAAGATTTGTACACCAAACTCCAGCCAGACCGTCTAGAGGATACGCTTGGGGAAACCCCACATTTGGAAGGTAGGATGGGATTTTTATTGCAGTCAGCTCCAGGTTTTGCTGCTGTCAGACCGCAGGGCAGGAAGGGTGCATGTGGGAGTGTTTGCTGGCTGACTCACAGCCCTGCCTGGTTATTCACCGGCCAAGTTGTGCCAGTGACTTGGCGTACATCGGCCTTGCCCTGTTCGTGTGAGCTGCTCCCCCGGCTACCCGGATGACAAGTGTTTCTGATCATCAGTGTGACTATGCTGGCCTTAAGACAGGAGTGAAGCATCTGGGATGTGTCTTATCTGACTAGTGTTTACATCTGTGTGACCCTGAATTACCTTTTCCTCAATTTCTCCACATGTAAAAAGTATAACTTGTACTATATGCACTCATGTCCTGTTGTCTGTCATCCAAGATTTTATCCTTTTCTCTTCCTATGTCTGGGCAGTTAGGATGGGTGGAGGTGGAGCAGTGCTGACTGGATTGCCAGCTTCATTTTCTGCGGTGCTGTTAGCAGAGCAGCAAATGCTACCAGGGCAGGAAGGGTTGTGTCCCTTCCCCCGGGGAAAAGCAGGTGAAGCAGCTTGGCAAGGGCTTCATATGTTTTCATGGATCAGCTTAGCGGGGTGTAGAAGGTGGTGTGCTTGGCATTGCTTTTGGGAAACAGTTATAATTGCCACACAGTAATAACCACAGGAGGAGAGCTGGGTGACTACGCTGTCGTCCCCATGGGGCAATATTTTTATGTTCGTATTGAATTCTTGTGCCTGTAAGAAAGCCTTTTAAAGGAAATGTTTTGCTCAGCAAAGGTGACTGAGAAGCAAAACAGCTCATGGTACAATGGTACCATGGTACCATAGCCCAAGACACCTGTAGCGAGGCATGCTGAGCAGGAAGGGCCTTCACTCCCTGCTGAGGATATGCAAAGATTGGTTAGGTTCCTTGGAAAACTCATTTCCTGAGTCGGAGACAGTGATGACTCGGTGTGCATTCACCTGGGCAGCTCATCTTGTGGCACAGACAAGCCATGGTTCATAAGCTACTCAGCAGCTTCCTGCCAGTCCTGTACTCTCCCTCTTCCTCTATTCAGGAGCATTTACTTGTTTTCCTTGTTGTTCCAGGATTTTCTGCTCCGGCCCTCACCAGAACCGTCAGAACCAGCTGCACCTCGGAGAGCGAGCCAGAGTCACCGTGGGCTTGGAAAGGTCCTCGGTGCACACAGAGCACAAGAAATGGGAGATGGTGTCAGCTGCAGTGAGTGGGCAGATGTTCCAGGTAGACGGGGTTTGTTTGGAACCAGTCTAGTGCTCTGTGATTAGAGTTATGCCCTTAGAAATAGTTAACTTGGGAACTCATCAGCGGGGATCAGCATGCCAGCAGTGTTCGTCCTCTCCAAGACTGCACTGCAATCTCAGTCTGTGTTCTCAGCACCTTCACTGTTACCTGCCTGCCACCTGAGCTCCTGCTCAGGCTGGAGCTATGGGAAATGGCAGTCAGTTCGCCAGAGTTTGGCTGGGAGAGGTGAACAGTGTGCACCCCTGAGTATCCTGCACTCAGCATGTTTTATCCCAGTAGTTTTGGAGCTGCTTTGCAGGCACCAAGTGCAAGGTTGGCCAGAGGCAGGAGTTGCAGAGAGAGCACAACTACTTTGAGCTAGAAACATGGCAACTGCTCATCAGCGTTGTCTGTCCTTATCTGCAGGAAGTAAGGAATAACCTCCATAAATCCCGTCCTATAAATCAGACCCTACTGAACTCAGCTCTCATGAGCCACGTCACAGATCCAGGATGAGCAGCAGGGAAAGGTGCAGCTGAGTCACCAGCAGGGAGTCAGCACTTTGCTGCCTCAGGGGAGCTGTTTGCACACACAAGCGTCAGCCTGCTCTGTCCTTGTCTTAGACATACTGTACTCACTTTTCTGGACGGGCAGGTAACATTAGTGCAAGGTGTGACATTGGATGTGCATGTTAGTAACATGATTGAGTGAGAATGCTGTGTGGGGCTGGTGTTGTCTGAGGAACCAACAGGAACATGGATCTGAGAGATCCAAGTCCCCTGGAGATTGCTAGCCAGCGTGGGCATGTGTTAGCAAGGCTGAGTGAGCACAGCTGTGGTGCTGGTTCCTTGCAGCCAGGGCAGCAAACCTTGTGGGTTAAAATTCACTTTTCCAGTTTCACTTATACTGGAGTCTCCTGGTGCAGTTACTGGGGTAAAGGAGTGTGTGTGGGGAGGTGTGGAGTGTAATGCTGCATTCTGGCAGCACAGGGAAACTGAGTCTGCACTGCATCCCACGTGTCTGGATACATTACCCAAACTAACCTTCACCTGTAACTGGAAGCCAGTGTAAAAATAATGGCAAGTTTCTCTGGGGCCTTGGCTTGGGTTCTTCCCCCTGTCCTGCCTTACAGAAATACATGCCATCTCTGCTGCTGTGTGGTAGGACACAGTTCCCATCTTCCAGTGGAGATTTTAGGGATGTGCAATAGAAAGCCTCAAATCTCTGTGCCTCATTTGTAAATTTCCTAGGCATTCTGGAATAAGATGCGTAACAAGGAACACCAAACAGAATGCTAAAAACATGGAAAAAACCCCCAAGGAAAACAGGCAAAAAAAAAAAAACCCTAGACCAGTTTTTCAGCTGTTGTGCGGAGGGAATTTTCATTCAGCATCTTGTAGGAAGTGTTTCATGTCTTGCAGAATGAAAGTTACTGAATGTAGCTCATCAAGACAGAATGCTGTGATATAATTTAGAAGCTCATTAGAGATCATAATCACAGTGACAGATGTTGGTGGGAAGTAGGAACCATCACAAAGATAAATAGGGAGCTGTTTGTCATGAGGGTATTAGATCATATGGGGGCAACATTTTCTGAGATATCTAAGGGGCTTGATTATCTCTTGGAGGTTTCCATCTAGGTTTCTTAGTGTATAAATTGCTTGGAAAATAAGACCGAAGCATTCAAATATTGAAAGGCCTTTTGAAGACTTTGCTTGTAAGAGCTATAAATTGAAATTGTGTCTGCTAACCCATGTTGGGGCAGGTTTATGTTCCAGGGTTATAGCTCACCCTTCTCTTGGGTGAGCTATGCATGCCACAGCATCTCTGAGTGTCAAATGCTGTGGGATGGGATCTGTGCTGTGAGGTGGGAGAGCTGTGCCTAAGTAAGGAGCAATGCAAGCAGCTGGATTGTGCAGGTAGGTGGAGCATAGGCTGGTGGCACGTGCTGCAGAGAAAAAGGCTTTTAAGGGCCGCCAGAAGGTGTTACTTGGCTTGTTACCGGGGTAAGCATGAAATCATCCCCAGATTTGGAGATGTGCGCTCTTCCTTTGTGCCACCCACTTCCTCTGGGTTGCACCATCGCGATTGAGACAGATTCTGCAGGTCCTGTGCACGAGGAGTGACTCGGATGTGGACGCCAGCGTGAGACGCTCGTGCGTGCGCGCTCCGTGGGGATGGAGCGGAAATCGTGGTCTGTCAGAGATCCTGGATGGCAGGGCCACAGTGGGGGTTGAGCTCCCATCGCTGTTGCTCCTGTGTGATTTGGAAGTGCAGAGATGGAAAGGGGGCTGGTCGCCAGCCTTGGGAAGTGAGTGGAACTGCAGGGCCTCAGTAGTGGAAGTAGGTTAACAGAATCATCATTAGGCTGTGCTGGCATGTGGGCTCACTGGGGTGTGAAGTCACCTGATGGAAGCACTGCCCAATAACAGAAATTCCCTAGCAGAAAATGAGCTTTTGTTACTGTAGTGCTGTTCTTCTGAGGTGTTCCATCTGCTTTACAAAGAGTGTCTGACTGAGCCCAGCAACGCTTCCATGAGAACAGCATCTCTAGTGACAGCTTGCAGCTGTCTAGCAGATGAGAGCACCCAGGTGTAATGGCAAACGGGGAGGGAATTATAACCATCCCGTTTTGCTGAGGGAAGGATGCTCTTGCAAGACAAAGAGGGACCACCTGGTCGGTCTGTTTGACAGATGAATGTCCTTAAGCAGGCACTGAAAATGTGGGTGTGGAGTGTGTTGGAAGTTCATACAAACAAGTGTAAGAGAATAAATCCAAATAGTTGGATTAATTTTACCTTTGGAATGTGGGCTAAGCAATTTTAGAGAGTTGCTCCAAATGATCTTTAAACTTTTGTGTTAAAAAGAGGAGAGCCCAGAAGGACCACCTCGCAGCTCAGCCTGGCACAGCCGTTCCGGCTCTCGGTGGCCCTGGCAGGGCAGGAGGGGCTGCCATGTGCCACAGGGCACAGAACTCAGTCAGAGCCCTGATCTGGTGCTGTGGCACAGATGATCTCCATAAACTGTGATGACATTAATCTAATGTATGCGTTCTCCTACGAATGTGAATACCAACAAATACAAATCCCATGCAAATCAGGCACTCGCGCAGTATGTGCAAGTGCCTGAACATCTGAGGACTCAAATATTATATCAGAAGTTGTTTGCAGACGTGCCTCTTCCAAAATTTGCCGTTACACTGCCCTTCTGTGTTCCCATGGGAACTCTCAGGTAAGGTAAGCTGGACGTGCTCCAGCTAAGAGAAGTTTGTGAAGTAAAACCTGGCCTCCCTGCCGGATTCCTCCTCCTTCCCGAGGCCTGCAGCTCCTTCAGATACCCAGCTGCCTGGAAAGATTCCCACCAGCTTCTGTGGTTTCCCCTTGGGATGGAGGAAAGGTGGATGTTAAGCGTTCCTCAGAAAAGGAATCAGTACCCTCTGCCAACTGGCAAAGAGCAAGTGCTGGCACTAACTGCGGGGAGAGAAATTATTCACTCATTCTACAGCAGAGTGTATTGGGAATCCCTCTCCCCGTCCTTGCCTGGCTCTTCCAGCTGTGCCTGCTGCAGCCCAGGTGCTTGAAGGGGCTTGGCGGTGTGTCTCCCAAAGGGGCTGGGAAGCTCCTTGGGATGATGTCTCTCAGCTGAACAAAGAGGGAAGCAGAGTACAGCTGAGAGCTCTGCAAGAGGCTGCAGGAAGGGAAGGAGGGAGTGAATTAACTGCCCCTGCCCTGTGCCCTCAGCCAGCACCATGGGGAATGCAGTTTGCAACAGGAAAAAAAAAAGGAAGGAACAAGTGTGAGGTGTGCAAGAACACCACGTGTAAAGTCCCATAGTCTGTGTGTTGAGGTTGTTTTTTTTAGTTGCTGGGGAAAGCTCAAGGGTTTCAAAATGGAGCTGGATCTTGTAAAACAAGAGTATGATGGGTGCAGCAGGGTTCGCAGAAACACCCCACGAAGAATGGGGAAAAAATAACCCAGCAGCTCGTGTACAGGCAGTCAGAGGTGATGTGATCCATGTGGAGGGACTGGGGTGCAGAGACATGGACCTCAATGAAAACAAGTAATAGGAGAGGCAAACGGATGTGTTGTTCTAAATTTCAAACTGCTCAGGTTATTCTTTCCTCCTGAAACCATAGTTCCTTGTGCGATCAAGACGGGATTTAGGAGAGGGAGCAAGCCTGTCCAGGGGGTTATATCCCACATGAAGACTGTTCTCCCTTAAAAGTGGCCAGATTTTGTGGTGGCGCAGGGAGACTGCGGATGGGAGCTGTGAATGGCCCTGGAGAGGGGCCTGTCCTGGCAGTGGCAGTGGGTGCTTGCCTGGCTCCAGAAAGGGGGCGTGTCTGGAGCACAGGAGTACAGCTTAGAGGGGCAGCTGGGTTTTCTCTGCTCCTCTAGAGCTCACGGATATGATGAGCAATGTACCACGAGACCCCTTCCAGCTTTCCCCTCACTGTCCCCTCTGTGCCTTTGGCTGCTCAGAGGGTTCAAGGGGACTGCTGACTTCTGTGCTGAGAGAAAATAACCTGTTGTCTCTTAAGCAGCGGCAAATTTTGTGAGATGAGACCACATTTACTCTTAGCCTACGCCCACAAGTATTCCATGCATAGCCCCCCTTAATGAAAAGCCTCAACCTCTGCCAGCAGGTTAAGAGTTAGGGCCAGCAACCCCTGGCATGTCGATAAATCTTCGTCCTTAGCTCATCAAATCCCCAGCCTGCTCGTTCAAGAGGGATTCACGAGAGGTAATACAAGACTGACCTTTGCTCTGCCATAAATGCGGGTGCACGTGAAGCAGCTCAATCAGCGTGCTCTTTTTTTGGCTCCCTTTGCTCAGGGTAGTTTGCCTCACCCGGCGGCTGCAGGATCAGCACAGCATCCTGGCAGCATGGTGCGAGGTGCCTGGCTTTCCCTGTCCCCTCCTTTGTCAGCTCCTTCAGGCGGTTTTTCCCAAGCCTCCCCTTTTTGACCCTGTGGAGCTGTTTTTCCCTCTCCCCGTGACTTCCTATCTTTCAAAATACTTTTTAATTTTGACAATGTTGATTTTTACTGCAGCAAGAGAAAAACGTGGCCTTTTTTTGATAGACAGATTGCATGTTTGTTTGTTCTTTTATTTTTGGCTTCTTAGGAGTTTTTTGCCACTTTTCACTTTCTAATTGTCTCTTTTTCTAATCCAGGCACTTATGCTCAAAGCCAACATTTCTTATGGCAGCTTTTTATCACCTGCTGGCTAGAACAAAATAAAATAAAAAAATTAAAAAAAAAAAAAAAAACAAAAAACAACCAGATTCTGGCTGAAGGATCTACAAAAGCAGGATAATATAAAGGCTCATTTTAAGGACAGAATAGAAAAAGTGTTCAGAGGTGAACAACCTGGCTTCATGCAGAGCTCTGGCTTAATCTTTAGAACAGAGTATCTCTGTAACTGGAAAGGAGCAAAGTGGAATCCCGGTTTATGTTGCAGGGGGAAAAATCTACCAAAAAGCAATTTCTTGGGCACCCAGATGGTTTGCAGCTCAGGGTAATGCACTGGGGACTGGCAGGAGACAGGAGGTAATGAGCAGGTCTGATGTGCAAGGGAAGTCAAGCAGAAGCAGCGGCAGGCACCGGACCCTGGTGAGGGAGGTTGTGCTTGCTGAAGTGGGATGCTGCAGTGCAAGACTGGCAAAGAAAGTAGCAGCAGTCCTCAATCTCTTGGGAAAAAGGCATCTGTGTGTCTTGAATAACACTGTCATGTCTGGAGATGGCTGAATTTTTTCAGGACCCTGTAGGACCCTGCTGAGACTATGTGCAGGGAGTCATGGGTTTGTTGTTGTTTTTAACAACATAAATTAAGCCATAGACTGGAAAAGCCACATGTTTCTTGGAGGCATTGGTATCTGTCCCCTCCTGACAAGGTTTGCCTGGTCCCCTGGTGTCGCCGGGGGCTGCGGGGCGCTGTGTGCCAGCCCGGGAGATGTACAGCAGCCCCGCTTCCAAGGCAGGAGTGAGCTGCAGAGTGACCTGTGAATGGACTTGATCATTCCCATTATTTCAGTCTCTGTGGACACTGATAAACCGAGAGGCAGAGGCAATGGGGGCAACGGGTAATGTTAAAATGTTATTTGTGAATGGGGAGGCTTCATGTTAAACAGCAACATTTTGGAATCCTTCGGTCCAGCAAGATCCCAGGCAGAGATGACAAGCTCTCTGCAGATGAGAGGAGCACCCGGAGTAGCACTATCAGAGGTGATTAATGGAATTGGGTGTTTACCTGCTGGTGCTGGCTCTGGAAGGAAGGCTTCTGCCTTGGTTGGTGGGGTCTGAAGCCTTTAGTGATGCACAAGTGCTCCATGTGAGCCCTGTGCACTGCCCCGATGCTCAGTGTTGGTGCTGCCAGCCCTTCTGGGAACGAGCCCCTGGCCACGGACCATCCCCTTTGTCCGCGGCCGCTGGCCGAGCCCCGGCTCACCAGGACCGATCCCAGCCCAGGTCAGAATTTGGCAGCTGCCATCCGCATGGGACCACGTGTCTGAAATCCTCGGTTTCCATCCCAGCTATTGTTTGTGAGGGCCTGTTCAAAAAAGCTTTGTCTGCTCGCTTGCTTTGCAGTAGCCCGTGAGCGGGGCCAACCCACCTGTGTTCCCCAGGAGGTTATTCGTGGCTGAAAAAGCTTGGCTCCACACAACCGATCTGCTTAAGTGCACTTGCCTTGCTTGCTTTCATTCCACTAGTCAGGCTGCAGAGATAACGTCTGTCTTTGTTCTGATGTGAGACCCTTGCGTAGGTACCCAATCTTCCCCGTGGCGTATCCTTTAAAATAGATAAAATGCCTTTTCTGAGTTGCAATTTAGATTGATTTTGATAGAGAGGATGGCGGAATCATGTACAGAAGAAAAAATCTTTTAAAATGAGAACGGAAGCAAATATAGTTTAGTAGTATACTCGTTACAGAATGAACAGCATATTGTATGTGCTGTGTTAGAGGTATGTTATGAATAACAAAAGCACTGGAGCATTTACATATTTGTTTTCAGAAATCCTGGCAGTTGGATTTCACCATTCTGCGCCTCTTTGCCAGAATCACTAAACAGTGGTACATATGGCTTCTGAAGTACCATATGCCGTGGAAAACGTTAGCTGATGCCTATACTGATGCGACACGCTATAGTCTTTATTTAGATTTTTTTGCAGTTTTGAACAAAGAATATTAGATCATGCAAAACATTGTGCAAGCAGTATGGAGTAGTACATACAGGAAAACATAATGCATTGTGCCCAGAGAAAAGCCGGCTAAGAAAAGGGGAAGAAAGGGTGGTGTCGGGAATTAGGATGTGCACGTGCCAAGAAAAGCATCAAAGGGCGGGACACGGCTTTGTGCGGCCAAGGCAGGAGGTTTTTCAGTGCTTGAAGCAGAGTCAAGAGCCATAGCTCTGTGGATGTGCAGGGTTTGAATCAAGTCCTGTTTCTAAGAGATGCTTCCTTTTACAAAAAGTAGTGCTCAGGCTTAAATCTAAGTACATGCTTGAAATCCTTGGAGAGCAAAGGAAACCTCGTGCGTGAGTGCTTTCCTACAGAGCCCTCCTTGTAGGAGCAGGGATAACTCTGCTCTCTCTCCCATATCATTGTCCGAAAATAACGATGATGAACACAATGAGTATTAAGAAAAGCATCTTGAAAACAAAACAAAATATAGTTTCCAACACAGCGACCGCAAAGCCCAACCTGGCATTAAAAAATGAATCCAGGGATTTTGTTTTGACAAGTTTTTAAAGCACTTCCCCCACCCCACCCCCTCCCCATCTTGCCTCACCATTACTGCACTCAAATCGCTGATGCCGGTGGCAGCACCAAACGCTGAGGGGATCCTGGTGCCGGGGCTGTCGGCAGTAGCCAGAGGAGAAGGTGACCCTGAGGGGAAGGAGAGCAGGGAGGTGTTTCTTGCCACCGTGGCTCCCTGCGGGAGCAGTGCCCTGCTCTCCCCTTTCCCTTTTCTTCTGGCTCCTCTGTGTGCAGACCACTGCTCCGTGAACACTTAATAGGCTTAACTTTAAGCACCAGAGTAGATCCAATGGGATTACTCACGTATTTAAATGAAGGTATAATGTTTGGAGAGGTGGGAGAAGCATCACATCTCTGTCTCTTGATTTGACTCCTGCTCCTAAAGCCACCCAGTTCTAGTGTCTGAGGATGGGAGGTTATGGGATTCACACAGCCTCTGCCAGAGGCGTGTTGGGGTGTGTGTGCGGTACAGCGAATGTTAAACCACAAAAGGTAGGAAACTGGGGAAATCTCTTATAATGTGCAGACATTCATTGGCTGAGGCCGACCAACTAACCAGAACAGAGACAAACCCAGCGCAGAAACAGAAGGTGAATAAGACTCAGTCCAGAATGCAGCCGGAGCAGAACGACTTCCTGGGGAGGTGGGAGCAGAAGGAAAGGGCTCACAGCTGAGCTGTGCTGCAGATGGCCAGGCAGCACGTCGGGGAAAGCCGCTGCCTGTTGGAGGAGCACGTGTGGTGTCGGAGATGGGCTCCACCATGGAACAGTTGTGCCGACCTGGGAGGGCTCTTGGTGTACATGGGGGTCTAATAGCACAGGTAATTGCAGAGAGGCCAGTGCTGGGGGAGGAGCCTGTAATTCCCTGCCTGGCTGAAAGAAGCAGGAAAGGTACTGCAAGCTGCCAGTGGTCTTTCATTATACAAGCAAAAGTAGCGAAACATTTAAGAAACTGGGGCTGTTTCACAGGAATTATCTGAGGCAAGAGCTGCGAGTGTGTGTAGGTAGCATCTGACACATTTTAGGAACCACTACCTGAATTGGATGTAAGCAGAAATAGAAGTCAGAATGGAAGCAAAGGGAAAGCAGGACTGAGGGGAGCTTTCACTGAGCACCTGTTTGAGGTTGCCTCCCAAGTTTCCTGGAAAGCACCTAGTGGCTCAAATTCAAGCTTCATTATGTGGTTGTAAATTTATTAAATTAATAAGAGGGGAAGATTAGCATTCATATCCCTATCTCCGACTGAGGTGTTTTGATTCCTTTGTAGGATCAAGTACCTTCCCAGAGCTTCTGAGCAGAGGAAAATGGAGCCTCTCTTCCCAGAGAATGATGTTTGTAGCGGTGCCAAGCAGGTGCCCCTTCCTTTCACCTCTGATCCCCACATCTCTCATAGGGGAGGCCGGTGAGTGCCCAGCCTGCCCTGGGTGTGCAGCTGCCCCTCTGGGCTGTGAACCAAGCTGTCAGGGCTAGCACTGAGCCCACTATGTCACAAGCAGGGCGGCTGTCCAGGCTGCGGCAGGTAGACCCCCAGAGGGGAAGGACACCTGAGTCAGGCTGCCCACTGAGCAGGTCAGCACAGCTCCCTCCCCCAGCCTGGCCGGTTTTCCCAGCTGTCCTGGCATGGATCTTCCTGTCTTGTTCTGTGTGTTCTCCATGAGCACAAGCAGGCCATTTGCTGCATTAGCCTCATTATGTTTCCTTTCCAAAAAGCATCCACCACTGTCTGCCCTGTGGTTTGGAAAGGGGTTAACACTTTCCCCTCCCAAACCTCAGCTCACCAGCACATCTCCCTTGTGCTGCAATTATTAAATGACACTTCACAACTTCATCTCCTCTCCTGCTACATCTGCTTGCTGCTCCCATGTGCAACCCTGCTCACATCCCAAACATCTAAATGCATTGTTTCCTCTGTTTCTCCTGCCAGCATGGAAAGGAGCCATCCCTGAAGCAGGATTGCCTTTGAGCTGGCAGCAGACGAGTGATTGGCATTGGGCAGCGCTGCTGAGACTCTGGCAGGCCGTTTAGCAGAGAACCTTGGCTAATGAATGTCATCCACACCTAGCAGATGTGCCACTGCCTGCCATGCCAGATTTTTGACATAATACAGGGCTGCTGGACACGACAGTGCTTGGGAAAAACCAGGGAGTGACTCGTGCCTTCAGCGTGGCGTTCGGTCCCGCTTGTGCTCTGCAGGAGAAACAAAACCTGCGGGAGGGAGGGAAGCGCATCCACGTCTCCCGGTCCTCGACCCTGGTTTTATCGGTGCGTAAATCATATTTGTGTTGCTTTCACTCACGTGCCAGGGGATCTTTAAAGAAAAACGCACCACCTTTTTTTTTTTTTGGGTCCCCTGTGCTTCCGGCCCCGGCTCCTGCTGGTCCCTCCAGCTTCCCGCTGGGTCCCAGGATGGGGAACCGAGCAGGGGGCCCAGTGCCCCCCGGGAGCTGGGATGACTGCGAGCAGGTGCCTGGCACCTGCATCTCGCCGCCGGCAGCATCCCGGGCTTCGTCTTTCCTCTCCTGCCCTCCATCGGAGGGAAGCAGCATTCGCCGGGCACAGCGTGGGGCCAGGGGCACACCGACCCCCAGGCACCCCGACACCCTCGGAGCTTCCGGGACTCCCCCTCACCCCGCCCGGCGCGGGAGTGAGGACGGGGGCCGCCTCCTAATCCGGGCGTAATCCCGGAGAGCGGCAGCAGAGCGGGCGGCCGCTAATCCCGGCCCGCCGCCGCTAATCCCGGCCCGTGTCCGTGGGTCTCTGCCCGTGTCCCCGCGGGCAGGGGGCGATGTCCCCTCCCCAGAGCGTGCAGTGGGGTCTCGGGTCGAGCCCCCGGCTTTCAGGCACGTAAATCTGTTAATGACCTAACTCGGTCATTAACCCGCTGTTTGCCCAGCGGGCGGCGGCGCAGGAAGGGGCGGGGGCCGCTCTCGGGTGGGCGCTGCCCGCCCGGTGCTCCCGCAGCTCCCCGCCAGGCTTCTGCATCCCCTCTTCGGTCCGCCACCCTCCTTTTTGGGGTGACATCGTTGCCGTTTTTTTCTGTGCGCCCGGGAGCAACTCGGCCGGGGGTGCAGCTCAGAGGAGTCCCCCCAAACACCCCCCGGGGGGCAGCCTGGAAGGTCGGGGCGGCTGCGGGACGTGTCCTACTTTACGGGGAGCTCCGGTGGGGCGCCTGGGGGTTGTTCCCTCCCAGCCGGCTGGAAGCCAAGTTCAGTGCGGCGTGGCCGGGCCGAGATGCAGCCGGGGAGAACGTATGGGGGGGCGTCGGTCCCGGGAATATCGTACCCCCGTGAGCAATGCTCCGGCTCGCTGGCTGCGAGAGTTCAAGCGCCGATGCACCGTGTAACGCAGGTCGCTTTGCCGCTCTCCCCGTTTTTTTCCTCGGCCTCTTTATCTTTCAATTGCAAAGCAATTAAAGGTCTGTATGAATCTGCGAGCATCCCTCCCCGCGGGGCCCTCTGATGCCCGCTGTATTGCCCTTTAGATGCCTCTTCCTTTTTTTGTTTTACAATTGTTGTATCAATATAATGCTTCCTTTCTTTCTCTGTCTCTATAGATACAGATATACAAGGCAAACCAAAGGATTCGGCTGCTATTCAGTGCCTCCTCATTTGTCCCAGAGCCGTAACAGTGGTGCCCTTTCTCTTCTGGCTGCTTTTCCCTGCTTCTGGAGCAGCAGTTATGGGAGAAGCAGATGGCTACTGATTGGGTGAGCTTTGTGGCTTTAATACTGAATACTTTATGGAAAAGGACTTTATCATGCTTGGTTGGTCAGAGGAACAACGGGATGAGATTTATGACTGGAGAAAATAAATCTTTTTAAGTTTCAAGCTCCTTCACACACCCCACGTCAAGTTGCTGTAGCAGAGCNTCACTGCTCTCCCCACCCCCTCTGCACCAGGCTTTAGCAAACCTTTGCTAACTTTAGGGACTGTCACTCACTAGAGAAGCCAAAGCCTTCAGAGCACCCAGGCAGAACCAGGAAGGGAAAGGCCATCCCTGCGTGGGGATTATCCACCTGACGGGAATATGCTGGGCAGTCAGCTCCTGCCAAAGTTTGGCCACGCGTAACTCAGCGGCCACCCAGTGTCCGGTGGGGAGTTGTGAGTGCCATCCTCATGGACCCGACAGCAGGGAGGCCTTGTGGCCACCAAAAAGACGTCCAGGCCACCGCTCTGAGCTCAGGTCTCCTGAGGAGATGGAGCCCAGCACTGCCTGACCCCATGCACCCCACGCTGGGCAGCAGTGGGCCAAGGGCTGTGGGACCATCCCTCCGGGACCCGTCCTCTGCGCTGTCCTCCAGCTGCAGTGTGGCTTCTGCCTGGCCTTACAAGGAGGCACGGCCAGGGCCATGCGGTGGGGTGGGCTCAGCCCCAGCGTGGGGACGCTGGTGGTGGCACACAGGGACAGAAAGCCCGAGGGTGTACAGGAGGCAGAAGCAGATTTCAGTCCTGCAGGAGTTCCCTTTCTTCCATTTCTCTCCCTTTCCTGTCCTTCGTAGCCAATCATGTCTTCTGTCAGTCTGTTAAACGAAGGAAGGTGAAGCTAGGTGAAAGCTTTCCAGGTTTTAAACCTTGATGCTGCTGTCAGGCCAAGTAAGGAGGAGAAGCAGAAAGACTGAGAAAAATAATTTTGAGATAGAAAGTTGGCAGTGATAGTGGGCTGTGTATGAGCTGTTTAACCAGCCACCTTTATTATGTTCAGTGCTCTAGGTTTTGGTCAGTAAAAAAAATATTTATGTGACCCTTTGGTGAATATGCAAATTAATATTTCTAACTAGACTCTGTGTTTGCTCAGAAGAAAGTAGAGGGGAAGTTTGGGCACCATCAGGGGTGAGGAGACAGCCCGAGGTGCCTGTGGTGTGTCTGAACCATGAGAAAGCAGGTGGGGAAGGTATGTCAGGTTCCGCTGGGGTTCCTGGGGAGCAGGAGTGTTTGCTCCTTGGGGTGAACCACAGCTAAAGCTGGTATCTGGCCCATTTTAGGGATTAGCGGTTTTGTAGCCTGATGGTGACCTGACCAGGGAGTCCAGCATTGGTGAGGTGAGGCTGAAGGGTCAGAGGGAATAGGAAGGGACAGGCACGCCCAGTGTGTTTGGGAACTGAGCTGGAAACAGGACAGGACATCGCTGGTGTGCCTTGGCCCTGGCAAGGACCCGGAGGTAGGCAAACATTCATTGGGTTGTGGGTCCGAGGATTCCCAGTGGGATCCCCATGCTGCTCGGCAGAACTAGCAGCGGGAGAAACACCGCTCCTCCGTGCGCTGTGTCTGTAGCATGGTGGTGATGTCTCTGGCACCCCAGCGCAGGGCTTCCCCAGGAAAGGCGCCATCCACGAGCCTGGTGACAAGCAGAAAGGATGGTTTGTCATTCAGCTGAGGCCCCAATTTATTTCCACTACAGAAGCCTGTCTGTCTCCAGGGAAGGGAACCATTCTGGCTGCATTTCTCCGGGCACCAGGAAAGCTTGTGGCTCCGCGTTTCGTTTTCAGTGGATTTTCCATCCCACCTGGTGTGCACCTCCTGGGGACCACAGCTGACCCTGCCTCTGGCAGCAGCAGGCAGAGAGGGCAGCAAGGCAGTTTTGAGCATCCCTTCATGCCCCCTCCCCACGGTGCCCTGGCACCACGGGAGTGAGTGTGGCTGGGCTCGTGTGCTTCTGGGAACTCGTGTGTTCTCTCGGTGATTTTATTTTATGAGCGACTTTATTGCAGTCTCCTGTGAGCTGACTCTCAGCTGTGTATGCGTATCCTCATAGGAGTAACCACACACCCGTAGGCCTGGCTCATGTCACAGCTCAGGCAGTGTTTCCCAAAGGATGCAGGAGTGTCTCCGAGCACAGGTTGAGCAGCCTTTCCTGGTCTCTCTCCTCTCCCTTTCCTGGGTGAAGCTCAGGGAGGAAAGAGAAGACTGACACCCCTGGGAGCAGGTGCTCTGTCCCTTGCAGCCATCCCCATGATAACTCATCGCAGGCAGAAGATGGTTATCAGAGTGGTTAGTGATAACGGTGTCCAAGCATCCAGGCATCCTCACTTTGCCAACCCTTTGGCCCCTGCAACCACCTGAATCCAGGTCCCGGCCAGGGAGCAGCGGACCTTGGGCCACTCGTCCAGGGCTTGATGCCCGTCAGGGCTGGCCTGTGTGTGGGAATTTGGCTCGCCAGCCCTTCTGAGCCCAGGTGCCGGGCTTGTCCGCTGCTCCTGGGGTGTCCCCTTGCCCGGGAGTTGGTTGTGCCGTGCTGGTGCCGTCGAGAGGGGATCGGCAGAGCAGGGGCTGTGCTTTTGGAGGGCGGGGAGTGGCGGGGGGTTGCCGGCTGCGGGGTTCCCTGGGAAAACGGCCGGAGCTCCTCAGCCCGGGTTGTCCTTGGCTCTCCGCAAGAGGCTTTCTGGAAAAATAAGCGAATAAAAAATGCACGGATGTACCGAGATAGGAGCGTGCGGCAGCCGGGAGGCGGCGGGCAGCGATCGCATGGCCCCGTAGGGTGACACCGCGCCCGCTGGCAGCGAGGCGGGAGCCGGATCGGGCCCAGCGCACCTGCGCCGTGTCCCCTAAAAATTCTGGTGAGGCATTTCCACGAGGCTGAGGGAGCGCCGCCGGCACCGGGCTCTGCGGGGCGCCGGGGTTTTGCGGTGGGCGCTCCCGGCGGGGGCACCCCCCCAGCAGGAACTCCAAAAGAAAGAGCCCGCGTCCATTCCAGTGCCCTTCTGCGGGTCGAAGGACGCTGTTCCCTGGAATCCGCTTTTAGAGTAGCATCAGAGGCTGGATAAAAGCTCAGAAATTCCACCGCGGTCTTTTCCAGTCCCAGGGAATTTCGGTAGCTTAGATCATGCCAAAGCGATTTCGAGATCGTTTATGTGCCGTGGTGTCCCTTAAAATTCTCGCGAATAAAATTAGCGCGTAGGTTTTCTTTCCCCCCACTAATGACAGTCATTCGGACAATTTATATCTTACAGCGAGAGCTGCAGCACTGGGTGGGGGGGGGGGGGAGGAAAAGAAAAACAGAAAGAGAAAAAAANNNNGGGGGGGAAGGAAAAAGAAACAGGAATAGGAAAAAAAACCCCACCACATTAGAAGCAGGAATTGACGTCCAAATTTTTACAGACTCCCATATTTTTAATGTTATGAAAATCTCCGTTTTAGGAGACACTGAGTTTTGTCGAATTAATAAGATAAATGTTGAAAGCATATTATATGCAGCCTTTAATCCTAATGCAAGGAAAATCGTAATTATGTAGAGGATAAGTGAATTTGAAAGCCAAACATCAGCCCACTCTCTGATTGCAAACCCCGCTCCGTTCGCCCATGGAAAACGCTTTGTCTCTCCTTTTGTTTAGTTTAAGGGGTTTCAATTTCTATTTTTAATTATTCTTTTTTTTAATCTGTTTTGCATCTGAAATGACGACGATCAGGGAGGGACCGGTAAACACTTTTCCACGCGGTAAACCCCCTAATTTCGGCACAGAGCATCTACGAGATATCTCTGTTCCCTGTGTCGGTGAATGCGGGAGCCCGGCGTGTGCAGGGTGAAAGCCCCTGGCCGTCCCCCGCCCTGGAATGGCTAGGAATGAGCCGGGGGCTCCGGCCGGGGCTGCCCTCTGCCCCGCTCCTGCGGGAACCCGGCTCCGGCGGGGGGCGCGGGGCTGTCCGGTGCCGCTTCTCCGAACGCCGGGCCTCCGCCGGGCGCCGGCAGCGTAGAAGGGCCGCTCCGCGGATCCGGGCGAGGGTATCCCCACTCGCCTCCGTCCCGCCGAGGAGGTTTTTTTCTGCGTGTCCGGTTACCCCTACCTGGCAGGTGCGGGGACAGGGCGGGAAGGCGCCGCCGGAATCCCGGCTCCGGGCGGAGCGGCCGTCGGGCACCCCAGCTCTCCGCCCCGCACCCCCGCCGGGCCGAAGCGGAGCTTCGGCCCCAAACACGGGCGCTGCCCCGAGAGAGGGTCCGTAGGGGGACGCGCCCCGCGTTTTCCACCCCCTTGCCCGTAGGTGCCCGGTGGCGGCGGGTCCAGGTGAGGGGCGGGCGGGCGGCGAGCGGGCAGCCCCGAAGGGGTTAACGGGAGGGACGTGGGCTGTCACGCGTCATTGGGCAGATTATGTGCAGCAAACAAAAAGTGTGTGTCTGCGTGCCAGCCCCTCACTGCACCGGGTCCGTCTGCACCGCTCGCCTCCCGCTCCGCCGCCCGTACGGCCCGGTCCGGCATGGAGCGGCGCTGAGAGCCCGAGGCAGCCAGCCCGAAGCCGCCTTTGTGCCACTGTCGGGGCGAGGATTATCCCCACCGTCCCTGGTGAG
>VXAC01003209.1:84635-114098 GCA_013399225.1 Rhipidura dahli | reverse complement strand
GGTAGTTCCGTGTTACCTTCCCTTTCCCGTTTGGGTTTGTTTGTTTGTTTTTTTTTTTCCTCGCCCCTCTGGAAAAAAAGATTTATTAAACTTTATAGTTTATCCGGGTATGTTGGATGCTTTGACAATAAATGACTTTATTTTCTTCAAAGCACCTGGACGTTAATCGACGCGGGGGAATGGGCGGTGACGAGGGGGTGGCCCCCCGGCTGCGGGGTGGCAACGGGGCCCCCAGCTGCACCGGGCCGCGGGGAAGGGCAGAGAGCCCCGACCACGCTGCCTCTTCTCTCCGCTCTCCTTCCTTGCTTGCCTGCCTTCCTTCGGCCCCTCCGACATCTGTCCGTCCTTCCTCTGTGCATCTTTGGTTTTGTCCGGCATTTTATTCAGCCTTTATCTCTTTCTTTCATCCTGTCTTTCCCTTCCTTTCCTCTTTCCTCCGTGTTTTGGGTTGTCTTTAATTTCTTTATTTTTGCTTTTCTTTTTCTTTTTGCATGTCTCTCTTTTTCTTCCTGTCTTTCCGTATTTTTGTATTTTCCCACCTCCCCTCTTCCAGGACCCTGTGCTGCCTTCAGCCCTTGCCAGGGCTATTGGTGGTCCCCGGCTTGCAGGGTGGGCACAGCCACGGAAGTTGTCAGGGGTGACAGGACCCAGGGGAGCCCCCAGCCCGGGGTGTCTTAGGGTAGGGAGTGCTTGAAGGGGCTGGCGGCGGGTCCCCTGTGTCCTGGTGCATTACCGGGGTGATGGCACGGCAGCCAGGGACGCACGGGAGGACCAGAAAAAGGGGAATGGGATACTCCCGGGCATGGGCGCACAGCCCGTCCGAAGGACACCGCCTGCAGCGGGTGCATGGTCAGCCCCCTGTGCTGTGGGGGGCACGGCAGGGCACTGGGGGAACCCAGCAGCCCGGCGATGTGCAGGAAACCCATTTCCACATACAGGCTGCTATCACCCTGGCACCGAGGCTGTGCGTGGCTCAGCAGGCCACCGGCAGGGAAAATATCCCAAAGCCGGAGCTGAGCGAGGCCGGAGTCCACGGCAGAGCGTGAGAGCCCCGCAGCGCCATGTAAATGGGGTCCGGGTGCCACCGGCGTGTGCTGCCACGAGGTTTGGGGTTGGCACGGAGTATCTGGGCCTGCTGCGAAGCCTTTACGGTTCCTGGGGAAATGCGTGGAGCTTCAGGTAGGAGAGCCTAGGAGAGTCCCAGCCACGGATAGTTCGGCTTCCCGCTGATGATGCTCACTCTCAGTGCACCGACCCCGGCACCGTCCCGAGCCACGCCAGGAGCCAAAGCGGTCCCCCGGCTGTCATTCCCTGCCTCAGGAATACGCATGGCTCCATCTGCCGCCGTTAATTGCGGGGGCGAGACACTGATTATCCCGTGAATTTCCATTAACAGCGGTGCCACCCCTGCGCGTCCCTTTTTGGGGGGGTTCCCCGGGATGCTGCGCCGGGGCTCCGGGGGATGCGGGCGGGCTGCGGGGATGCCGGGGGCGGCAGAGGCGGGTGGGCACCGCCATCTAGTGGGGCCGCCGCGGGGCTAACCGGTATGCTCAGGGCCCCGGCGGGCTCCTTCCCCGGAGATGATGCTCCGGACTCGCCTCCCGCGGCAGCTTCGCTTCTCCAGCAGCCCCGGGACGGCTCTGGGGCTTCCTCCCTCCCGCACCCGGCGAGGTTCAATGAGGCGGTGCTAATTATGCTCTCCCTCACTCCCTGCGCTTGTCCTGGGTCCTGGTGCTGCTGGAGGGATGGTGCTTCCCCTGCACGAAGGAGCACTCGGGAATCCAGCACCCCTGCACGTTTCAGAATCTCTTCCATCTACCGCAAATATTTTACGGTCTTTCACACCTCTGCAGTGTGCTGCGCCCCTGCCCTGCCCTGGCATCATCCTGCAGCACCTTGTTTTCTCTGTGTTCCTTGTGACCCTCTCAGAAGGGACGGTGTTAAAGCTCCAGGACTTTTTCCGTTGGGTTTGGACAGCCTGCAGTCATCCCCCTAAAAACACTGTTAGACAGGGCACGTGCGGTGCAGCAGGTGCCTGTGTTGTTACTGCCACACAAAGCTCACACTGTTTCCCTATGTAAGTACAGAAATCTACAGAGCAGCGAGCAGGAAATTTAATCCAATATTTTGCTTTGGTGAAATCGGATATCAAAGTCCAAAGGGATAAATCAAACTCCAGCTAATTCTTCTTGCACAAGCAGAACGTGCCACAATAAGGGCAGGCAGTGCCCACGATCCTGTACAGTTGGGTGTTGCATGGAGTGGGTTCACAAGAGTTCCCCTTGGGCCATTTGGGCTCAGAGCTTGGCCACAGCAGGTCTCTCACTCCCCAGAGCCACACTGGCTCTCCTCAGGTCAGCATGAGTGCCATTGCCACACACTGTCCCTTTGTCAATATTGCTGCTGCTGCTGCATGGGAAACAGGAAGAGAATCTCCCTCTTTTTTTTTTTTTTCCTCCTTTTTTTTCTTTAAATGTCTTTCCCTGTCAGTGGTTGATGCTGTGCTGTGTCTCTGCACAGCACAGAAGCTGGCTGGGCTGTGGCACCAGCTGGCTTTCCCCAGTGCAGGGTCTTCACCCGGCTTCACAGCCCAGAAAATTCAGTGCCGGGGCATGGCACAGGCATTTCCTTGGGACATAGCTGCCCCTGTAAGCCTGTGCCAGAGCCCACAGACGCATCTGCCTCCAAAACCCACCCACATCTTCAATGTGCTGCAGAGGAACAGTAGGTGGGAGCTGGGAAAAAGGACAAGCAGCCTTCAGATTTGGGGAGCCCCTTCCCTGTACCCTGCAGCGCTTAAGGTAAGACTGCTCCATCTGACCTGTAGCAGGCCACACTGCAAATAACAACAATAATAATAATAATTCCAGCAAATCCTGGTATTAATGCTGTTCCTGGGGAGCAGAAGGCAGCTTTGCACCCACAGAGGTTTCTGTTTGAAAGTGCAGCAGTCGGGCAGCCACGGGCAGCAGACCCCCACCGCCTGTGCACCTTTGGGCTGGAGCTGGGAGCAGCTGCCTGCCTCGGGGCCTGATCCTGTTCTGCCGAAGCCAGCAGGAGCTGTGCTTCTGGTTCCACACGGCAGCAGGTTTGGGAACGGATTAGCATCGGGCAGTTGGACACAGGAAACTGAGCTCCCCGTCAACGTGGGCACAGACTGTACAGAGCTCCTTTCACATGGATTCTTTTCCTTAGGTCTGGAGAGAGGTGTACAAACAAAGCTTTCACGATGCAACCTCTGAGCATCCTCACAGCGACCCTGCGGAGACCATCCCAAAATCTTTGTGCTGAGTTTTCTGCTGCGCATGAAGATGCCGAGCAGCGTGCTGGACAGATGGAGATCTGCTGCCCGGCCGCTGGCACTGTTTGCTGCCATTGTTGCGAGGAGGCTGAGCTCCTCTTTGTACGGTGTCTATCTCTAGATAACCCCTAATTGGTTAAAATTGGAAAATCAGCTATTATGATTTCATTGCAATACCCAGCTCTTGGAAATGCATTGTTCAGCAGTGGATGTCTAGGGAAAGCTGGACTAGTTCCCTTGTTTTGAAAAATCATGTGAGCTGTACAGTACTTCTTTTCTGCTTTCCCTGCTGCTAAAGTCTGCTTTGGAGTGGGGGAGGACCTGACCCAGTACAGAACGTGTTGATGGTGGGTTTAAAACAAATACAAACAAAAAGCAAAACGCACGGGGGGAGTTTCTGTTAGATACAGCACTATTGTGCACAATGCTGGAAAATGCCTGGCATGCTCTGAGCTTTGTTTGAAGAGATACTGCTTTTCACTTGTTAGAATTTTTATTATTTTTTATTATTTTATTTCCTTATCCAGGCTTGTGAGGTGGCTTCCGAGTGATCTCAGTGGCATTCATGCCCATGGGGGCATGTTACCCACTTGCACCTGTGCTCCCCACAGCACCTGGGTAATCATCTTAATTAAACTAACCTGTTTTAAAGCCCGTCCTCCTGGCAGCACGTTTGGCTCTGCAAAGCTCCTCAAGCAGCCACGGTTTTCACTGTTTCCAGGAGTGGGGATGCCTCCAGAGGGACTTGCAGGGTGACCTGGGGACCAGCCACCTCCACTGGACTGCGGAGAGCCTCCTTCAGACACATCCTCCATGCAAAGGTTTGGGGGTTTTTTTGCAGGCTCTGCCGGCTGGTCTCGTGTCTCCTCCTGCTTTGCCTCGCGTACTTTTAAGTGGCAATTAAATAGCACCAGGCTGGTGTTGGGAGGGGGGAGCGCTCCCGTTGTGCAACTCGCAGGGCCGGTGCTCTGCAGCAGATCAAACAGGCTCAGAAGTGTCCTTCTTATCTTCAAATGGGGAATTATACACTCGGAACCTAGCTTATCCTCTCCATTTGCTGAGTTTTCTCTGTAACCAAGCCCTGAATAATTTAAATAACATAACATCAGCATTAGGTTTCCAAAGTTGCTGGTGTGTGTTTGTGAGGGTTGCTATTGCCAAAGGCAATTACACACAGTTGCTCCAGGAAGTTCACTATTACATCTATTCATTTATTTAGATTTAAACCCTGCCTTTGTTTTTTTTTTCTTGGGGCTTTTTTGGAGTCATGCTACAGGAGTACCTGGAGTATTTAAAATGGATGTGTTGTGCTGGTAAACAGGTACAAATGGAAAGCACCCAGAACCATACAGGTCATGCCCAAAGCACTGCTTGTGAGTTCTAAGCGTTTCACAGTGAGGATGACAACACGCTGTGTGCCACAGGGACTTGTGTGAGTAAGTTCTCCACAGTGAAGGTGGCTGGGCATTGCTCTGGTGGGGAAAAGGGAATCCCCAGAGAAGGGGGATGGTATCCTGCAGTTGTCCCATTTCACAACAGGGAACAGAGGAGCACAGGGAATGATACTCTGCTGCCTCACTGTGACCCCCAGAAAGGGTTGGGAATGTGCACTGCAGTGGGGTTCCCTCCAAGAGCACATCTTGGGGACCCGCCTGGGCAAGCTCCCCTGGCTGGTGTTGCCTCTTTTGTGGCCACATCCCACAGGAGTTTGGATTTTCTGGGAGTTCTTCACTGGAGGGGAAAAACAGAAGTGTGAGTGAGCAGAGGAGCCCTGGCAGCCAGGGGGGCACCAGAACTGCTGTTGGAAACTGCGAGGGTGGACAGTGGGGTCTAAATTAGGGAGGCTGGACTTGTTGGTGAACCTCTGGGCACAGAAGCCTTTTTAATGGTGGGTATTTCTGCCCAGGGCATGCGGGTACCTCCTTTCTGCTCCTGGGCTGCTGCTGTGCCCAGCCAGCCCCAGGATGGTAAGTGTAAACAGTTCACCTTAGCTATCAGTGGGAGAAGTGATTTGTGGTCTGCTGACCCAGATGGAGAACAGGGATTTGGCTGCCAGGATGCTGTTCCAGCTGCAGCCTTTACACCAAGATGTCCGTGAGGAAATCCTCCTGGAGCAAGGTGGCCGTGCCTTCCTCAGCCGTGCTGATACAGAAAGTCTTGTGCTAACACCACTGCAGAGGTGAAGGAGTCCTGCAGGTCCCCATCCTCCTCATGGATCCGGGTTCGGAATTAGCATGCGTGTGTAATTCAAGAAGAGGTGGGTAAGTGGAAGTCATGGATTTTGCCAGACTAACCACTACAGCTGGGAGAAGTAAACAAGATTGGAGTGCCCTGACCTTCCTTCAGGTATGTGCGTCTATATATAGGGCTGTCTATGTGTACATGTCTATATATAACGTGGGTGCATATAGCTCCGAGGATATAGATAGGTGCTGAGGAACGGTTTGAGGTTGCAGCAATGCTGTGAGATCATCTGCTCACACCAGCCTGTGCCAGGTGTCAACCAGGCTGCATACAGCTCCTGGAGTGCGTGTCCCTCTCTGTGCCCCCGACCTTCAGCTTCCTTGGCAGGCGAAGGTCACCCTCCGACGTGCCACCCGCTCTGCCTCCTTCCTGCCGAACCTGATCCCTGGCCGCGTGGCCTGGATGAGCCCGCCAGCCAGCAGCACCCTTGGGGATGGCCGAGGGGCGGCTCATAGGTGGGATTTAGGGGCAAACACCGGTTGGCAGGAGTACTGAGGGCACAGAGGGGCGGAGGTGGGGCTGCAGCCTGGGCGGGGCGTGTTTGGTCCGCGTTGGCTTTTGTAGAGGTGAGGTTTTCCCAGTGGGTTTGAAGACCCGGAACGGCCCTAGGAGTTGACAAAAGTATAAACCATGCGGACCTGTCCTAGGGCGACGGACGGGCTGTTGCTGCGGGTTGTTCTCCTGCGCCGCGGTCCAGTGTGGCTGTTGCCTTTGTAATTGGGGAAGGATACGGCCGCTGGTGCTGGGGGGCAACCTGACACGTGCGCGGGTCACCCTGACGGTGGCGGGAGGCTGGGGCCGTGTACCCCCTGCCCGGGAACCAAGGAGGATGTTGTGAACTGACGAGGGCCACCACTTTCCTGCAAACCGTGAGATGCTTTTGGGGGTTCNCGGGCACAGGTGCGGGGCCGCCGCCCGGTTATAAATAGCGGGGAGGGGCGGCCCAGCTCCCCCCCGTGCTCGGTCCCCCCCTCCAGGGCTCGGAGCGGGATGCGGCGCCCTCCCTCCCTCCTCCCGCCTGCCGGCAGCATGAGCCCGTCCTTCCTCCTCCTCCTCCTCGCCCTGCCCGCCCGCGGCCGGCGAGAGCAGGTGCCCGGCGGGGCGCAGCGGGGCCGCAACGCCCCCGCGNCCTCCCCCCCCACCCCGTTATCCCCAAAGGCTGCTCTCGGGGTCGAGCATGGCCCCGTGAGTGACGGAGAGCAGGTTTGCTGTTCGGGGGGTTGCCCCGAGCCCCCTGCCCGAGGCTGGACCCGGCGTGCAGCTGCTGTGTCACCCCCCGAACCCCAGGCGGGGGGCTGCAACCCGAGCCTGTCCCTAGGGTCCCGCAGCTTCGTGGCCTCATCCCGGCGAGGANTCTTCCTCCTCCTCTTCCTTCTCCCCGGTGGCGACGGGGCCGAGCCGCTTCCCGAGGAGCCGCCCGGATCGGCGGCGGGGCCGGCTGTACTGCCGGGTGGGCATCGGCTTCCACCTCCAGCTGCACCCCGACGGCCGCGTGGACGGAGCCCACGACGCGAGCCCGCTCAGTGAGTGGGGAACGGGAGGTCTGGGGGGCTGCCGTGCCCCGGCTGGGGTGGTGGGGCTGAGCATCCCCATCCTTGAGGTCTTCCCGCTCCTGCGGTGGGTGACAGAGCCCCTCGCTCCTGTCGCCCTCGCCTGGGGTGAGCTGTAGCCCTGGCGGGCCCGGGAAGGGGAATTTGGGGTGCCGGGAGGGCTGTGTTCTGCGGGCTCCGTGAGAGCTGCCTGTCTTCCTCTGGGAAGTGCCACCTGGGGTTTTGCCCGGCCCGAGGAAGTGAGTCCGTGGGGATGGTGTGGGAGGACGAGGTCTGCAGTCCCACCACAGCCCCTCGCCAGGCACCTGGGGGAGAAGATGCTGCCCCTTTTTGGTCCTTTCCCCGTGGAACTTTTCCATCCCTCTCTCTGCATTCTCATTCTCCCAGCGCAGTGATAGGATATATTCAGTTTAAAAATAGGACTGAGGCTGACGTTCCCTTGAGAGAGAGCTGTGCTAACTCATGGCTTATCCTCTGGTCGGAGTTGCCATGATATCCTGCTAGAGGGAATGAAATGGCAGGTGGGGATGAAAAATCACTTCAAGAGCTCAAGGGCTCGGGCCCGAGGTGACCCTGGCAGCGTGCGTGGTTCAGCTGTTGGGAACGCTCAGGGAGCAGCCGCCACATCTGCCCAGGACCGAAGAATTTGGGCCCTAGACTGTGCCGTGGCCCCACGAGGCAGCAGAACCCCTGGGCAGGAATGCTGGGAGCCCAGGAGCTCAGCTCGGGGCTTCCTGGGCACAGCAGGCACAGGCCTGGAGGGGTGTAGGGGATGGATAGGAAAACCGGGCACCCATGCCATGGCAGTTTTGGGAGACATGAGTTTGGAAGGGCGGGCAGAGGTTTGGTGCTACAGCTGTCTTGCAGAGACCTGAATTATGCGCAGTTCCTTCCTCCTTAACCTGAGAATCCGCCCCCTCCCCGGAAAGGCCACAGTGACACCAGCTCCGCACGTCGGAGCAGAGCCAGCCCTGGCTGGGGACTTGTGTCGCTGGGGGCGGCGATGTGCCGGAGTGCTGCGGTGAGGAAGCCCTCAGGAGGCAGAGGTTGGCTTTTGGCAGGGAAACCCCGAGTCTGGCCCCTGAGAAGCAGGTCTTGACCTCGGGCAACCCCAGTAAACAGATTAGGCTTGCCATGGCAGCAGGGCCACCCTGCAAAAGGCAGGAGGGTTTGGGGTGCCCTTGAGGACAGGACAGGTGTTTGTTGTGCTTGCCTTGCTGCAGTGGGGTTGCAGAGCCTCGTGGCTTGTGGCCTGGGGCACATGGGGCGAGGGGCGTGGCAGCCCAACAGCCCCCCAAGGTGCCCCCCAGGCCCTTGGTGCTGGGACTTGGACGCCTCAGGGGGATGCGCTTCCTCCTTAAAATAAACATGGGAAGTGGTGATCCGATACCCAGCCTTGGGGGATTTAACGTGGCTTCGTGTTTGCTCCTGGCATGTTAATCCCACGGCCCTTTAGGGGCCAGGCGAGATGCTCTGCGGGCTCCTTCCTCTGGGGCCAGGGCGGCGGAGCCCCTGGGGCTGCAGCCGGGTGCGTGGTGCTTGCCCCGAGCTCGCAGAGGCTGGGGGGACGCCCGGACCTCCGCCCGAGTCACCCCACACCGCCTGGGGAGGTGACGTGTCGGCGCTGTTTCTGAGGGATGCCCAGAGGTTGCAGCTCTTCTGCCAGATGAGTGGCGGGTCGCTCGTGCCTCTTCAGGAGCCAGAGCCCGCATCGTGTGAAGAAAACTCCCTTTTTTTTTTCCGTGGCTGGGCTGTGCAGTGTCCCATTCCCTAAGTCCTGCTGGGAGGAGGGGGTCTGAGGGAGCAGCATTGCTACCTCTAGTCCCAGATGGGTTGTGTGGTACTGACTTCGCGAGTTCAGTGTCTGCGGGACCACAATGGGCAGCTCTGACCCCAGCAGGCTGGTGTAAGTACAGGGGGCTTTTCCCACCTTTGGGAGGGATTTCCCCAGGGGTTCACTTGTTCTGCTACAGCCCAGGCAGGAATTGTGCCCCACAAGGGAACTTTTTAATAAAACCAAGTCCTAGCTACCACCCTCTATTTGTCCCGGAGTGTATGGAGGGCTGCTCTGTGGGGCAGAGGGATGGAGCAGGAGCTGGATGGAGCCAGACAGCTGAGGAGCAGGGACGTGGGAGAGCAAATGCAAACCTGTCAGACTGAGTTGTATTTATTTTTTCTTTGTCACACCGATGTGAAAAGAACTGTGATTTATTCTGGGATTTCTGTCATCCTAGGTATTTTGGAAATATTTGCTGTGTCTCAGGGGATTGTAGGAATACGAGGAGTTTTCAGCAACAAATTTTTAGCGATGTCAAAAAAAGGAAAACTCCATGCAAGTGTAAGTAAACCCCCCCCTTATCAGTACGTGTTGTTAATTAAAGGCTTTGTGGCACCTCCACGTGTCGGCACAGCAACAGCCCCAGGCAGGGCCCTGGCGCGACCACCCCCTCGGGCTGCCGGGGCGGCTCCGCGCCGGGCAGCACCGGCGCCGTGCAGACGGATAGGGGACAGGTGGAGCTGGAGCCCCCCGAGCCCACCTTCCCGCTTGGTGCATTTAACCGTGCGAAGTGCGCCTTTCTGTGTGCACTTGGGTATGTGCATCAGCAGAGCCTGTTCTCTGTGCACGGCTGGGTTATTTTTAGCAACTTCTGCAGCAGACCGCGCAGAAGGGTTTAGCCAAATGTCTCCCGGCGAGCGGCACGCACGGCGCCGGCAGCCCCGGGGCTCGGGCTGGCTTTGCCCTTGGAGACAGAGAGGCCTGCCGAGGGCTCGGGCAGGTGAGGTCCCAGCCGTGCAGGTGTATTGCAGCCAGAGTGGGAAAACCACCCTGGTAACTTTTCTCTGCAGAAGGGTTTCCTGAAGGCTGAGGTTTCCTGCAGGTCTCGTTATGCTTTTCCAGCTCTCTATGTTGGATGAATCCAGAAGTCGATTTCGCTGCTTGTTTCACCCTCAGCATGTTGCTCCCCTGTTCCCTGTTGTCAGTTCCAGAGATCATTTAAACCAACCCAGTGAACTCACGTGCTTACACAAAAAGCGGTGCCTTTGGAAGGTGTGTGTCCGTGCACCACCCCAAGAAGGGCATTTTTAAGGCAGCATCCCTTCTCTGAGGGTGGTTACCGGAGAGCCCGGTAGGGGCTGGTGGGTGGGGAAAGAGAAAAGCCGGTTGCCCACCCCGCAGTTCCGAGACAAACCTCCCGCTCCCAGAGCGGATGTCACGGATGTGCTTGCGCTGCCAGAGACCTCGGATCGCTTCCAGGGAGATTTATGAACGCACCTCTCTCTCCCTTAAGTCTTTTTGGAGCATTGCTCCTGAAAACTACTGATGCTTAAAGGGTGAGCTCGTGCTTCTTCTAAGATATAAAGTAGGAGCAGGAATGGTATCTGGGGGAAAAGGGGAATGGTTTCACGGAGGAAAACGCGAGGTGAGGCATGGGGCAGAGCAGGAGGGGAGAGGGCAAGGATGGAGAGGAGAAGGAAGCAGGCAGAGCACGATTCCCGGACCCACCAGTGCCTTCCCCTCTGGTGTACAATGGGCCTCTTATCTGAGCTGAAGCCTTGATTTATGCCCTGGCACAGGCAGAAATTAAATCAAGCCTTGTTGGTGCATGGTTAATTGTTGACACACAAAGGGCAGGGCCAGAGAGGGACTTGAGTCACGAGGGTCAGGGCAGGGGTGAGGACACACGATGCCCCGCTCGGGTGAAAGCCGCAAATTTGTAGAAACTTGACCCAAATGTCTAAAGATTGCTGAACTAAACAATGCCAATAATGCAAACCCGGCATCTGTTGTTCTTTCCTGCGCTGGCAGGATTGAAGTTATTTCATGGCCTAATGAGTTCTGAGCAGCACAAAGCACGTCCTGTGCCCGTCACTCAGGGCAGTGCTTTGATATGGGAGTCAGGCCGGGGACTTTGCGCTGGACCACAGACAAAAGTCATCCCTGCAGGAATTTGGGCTCCTTCGAAACTCGCTGTCTGGCTCAGCTCCATCCCAGCTTGGTGTTTTACAGACACTATTCTCCTCTTTCTTTTCTTTTCTTTTTTTTTATGCCAGCTTAATTAAATTACTGAGTGGTTCATTTTTAGAGGCACCAGCTTCAGAAAATGACAGTTATCCCGGCAATTATCAGTTGCGTGCACAGATGGCTTTTTCCTCGTTGACAAATCCTCGCTCTCCTGTTTGTCCATTTTTAGCAAGGAGCGGGCGGAAGGGTTCTGTGCCTGTCCAGCATGGACCCCAGGGGACAGATTTGCCCAGGTAATTCTCCTTTTCCAGGAGTTGCCACAAAGCTGCATTCCTGGCTGGGGCAAGTCTCTGCTCAACTGGATTTTGAAATTTAATTGACTTCAGGACTGCTCTTCATGATTGTCTCTGGAGCTCTGCAGAGCCAATCCAACGTCAGCCACGTGCTGTGGCTGCACTGCCTGCCCTGTGCAGGAAAAAATGGCTTTTCCTGACTGGAGTGGTGCAGGGACGAGCCGAGAGGCTGGGACGTGGGGAAGTCTGACAGGATCGAGCGCTACCGTGTGTCCTGGGGCTTCGGGGAGCACCAAGGGTCAGCAAAGCCTTGCTGGGGAAGGTGAATGCTTGTGTACAGGGGAAACAGCGGAGCGAGGGTGTATGGAAGACAGAGAGAGGAAAAAAGGGTCACGGAGGTGATGTCCCTTGGAAGCAGCGAGATGAAGGAGACCTAATTCCAAGTGCTATGAGGCAAAATGTGCATGGCAGGTTGTGGGTTCTGTCACTTGTGCTGTAAGGCTCCACTTCGTTGGTTAAATTAGGGTTTTCAAACACTTTTCTTGTGGTTACAGAGCCCTGCTGGGGTTTGGGTCTTGTACTCCGTTGCTGGTTTCAGAGTTGGAGAGCTCAGCATCTCCGCTGTGCCAGAGGTTTGGGTTAGGTTTAGTGGTTTGGAGGTATTGCTGTGGAATTGAGCTGGGGAGGCTTTTAGGGCACCAGGTACCATGCCCACCATCAGGCTGAAGCATGGCAGAGGGTTCTGGAGGGGCTGCTGGAAGCTGTAGCTGGGGGTCCCGGGGCTGTGGGCACACAGGTGGTGTGCTAGGTTCTGCTCTTTTGTTTTGGAATGCTTTCTCTGGAGGGAAGGGAAGGGCACTGCTGGGGGAGCCCAAGCCTTTCTATTCCCAAGAGAGCCTAATCCCGGCTGGCAAGCAGCTACTAAAGTATGTGCACTGGGGCTTTTCCAAGCTGTCAGGTGCCGGGCACCCTCAGCATTGGTGCCCCATGTTTTCCATGCTCTCCTTAGGGCCTGGTTTTGGGAGACCGACACACCAGCAAGCATTTGTGGGTGGGGGACGGGTGCCACCTGCCCTTTGCTGATGGTGTCCCCTGTGTCCCCGCAGGCCCGGTTCACCGTGGACTGCCATTTCAGGGAGCGCTTCCAGGAGAACAGCTACAACACCTACGCCTCGGCCGTGCATCGCAGCCCTCGCTCGGGGCGCCAGTGGTACGTGGCTCTCAACAAGCGGGGCAAAGCCAAGCGGGGCTGCAGCCCCCGTGCCCGGCCCCAGCACGTCTCCACGCACTTCCTGCCCCGCTTCTGGCAGCCGCAGCCCCCCGAGCTCGCCTTCACCGTCGCTCTCCCTGACAAGAAGCCCCCGCCGCCGAAGCCCAAGGTCGCCCCGTCCCCGCCTCGGAAGAACCCCGGCCCGGTCAAGTACCGGCTCAAGTTCCGTTTCGGGTAGGACCACGGCGGGCGCTGGAGAGACTGGGCACTGGGGAGCTTTTGGGGGTGACCCCACGGGAGGAGCCCCGTGTCAGCCTCCAGCGTGGCAGATGGACACGGGGAAGCTCCCAGGTGGCCGTGCTACCTGGAAAGGCTCGGGGACTTCTCTTCACCGCACAAGCTGGAAGGCACCCCCGAGGCGTGTGCCGGGATGACGCAGCCCGGGCTTGCCAAAGAGAATTCCTGCGGTGAGCTGAAAGCACTGGATGGACCTCGGGTTAGCGTTCTGTTGTTGGAAGAAGTAGAAAGGTACCTCTTTAGCGAACATATTTTCCTACCTTATTTTCACTAGTGACTCCTTTGACAATCATTTTCATACGGGAGAGATGTTCAGAGCCAAGTGGTTTTGTTTGTTTTTCTTGCATCTCCTCCTTGCTGCACTTTTTCCTCGGACCATACCTCAGGCACCATCTATCCAGGTCTGTCCCTTCCCCTTCTCTTAGAAACCAGCTCTTCCCTTCCACAACAAAACAGCGAGACCAAGCCCTCCAAATTCAGTCGCCTTGTCTGTGGTGCGAGGTGATCTTTTAACCCTTTGTTGGCAATAATAGATGTGTGTGTATGTTTTGTAAGGGTGGCAGCCCACTCCTGGCGGTCTCTCCCGTTCTTCCCCGGACAGCTGGAGGAGCGAGTCTCTTCCTGTCCATCCAAGTATGGATTCGATGCCTGCTTTAAAATACCTCTGCCCTGGTGCCGGGGCATTCCTGCTCCCTGGAGGAGTCCCTCCCCACCCCGGCTCCCTGGCGACAGGGATCCCTGTGGCCCCCAGGTGCCCACCAGTTTCGTCCTACGGTTTTTGCTGCTGATTTATTTTATCACTCTCAATACATTTGCAGAGGCAGGGAGCAAGTTTTTATTTTACGGTGAGTGTGGCGACGTGGCAATAAATGCTGTTATAGCTGCTTGTCCCTTTGGGACTGTTTCTCCCACCCAGGTTGCCTGACGGCCCTGATGTTGAGTTGTTTCTCTGTTGTGGAGTGATCTGTGAAATAGTTGTGCATATCGAGTTTGTAATCCATGTTCAGCAGTGTTGCTGTACATACAGGCACTGGTAGCATTGAACCTCACCGGTGAAGCCTTAATAGGAGCCCAAGTGGACTCAGGTTGGCAGAACCCCTCGGGACCTGAGCCCTACCAGCGTCCGGCAGCAATAATGAGCCTCCTCTCCGCATCTGATTGTGGTACAAATGGCTGTTTCCATAGGAATCGTGGTTCTTGGCCTTCATCATCCTTCTGGCAGCCCCTGGATGGACACGTATGCTCCATGTACAGGGATGGATGGGGATGCTGGAATAAAACAGTTGTGGTTCATTTTATAACCTGATTGTGTGATCTCTTGCCTTGTCTGTGCTTTCTTTTCTTCTCCCGAAGGAGGGGAAATGAGTGCTGCAAAATTGGCTGCTCCGTGGGTTTTTGCTGGGTTTGGGGTTGGCTGGCGTGGTGTTGGTGGTGGGCTGGAACAGAGCAGAAGGGGTGTGTGTGCTCCCTTTGCTGTGCTCCCCAAGCTGTGCCCCGGAATGTCCCCACAGTGGCTCCCCTGGGGCAGCTGTTGGGACCTGGGTCAGGGCCAGGTGAACTGGTGTGTCCTGTGCAGCCCGTCGCTGCCAGCCGCACTGCCTGACTGTGCACAGACCAAACCCAGGTGCTGCCAGTGAGGCACAGGTAGATGTAATTAATGAGCGCTCAGTTCATCTCAGTGAACTCAGGAATCAGGACCTTTGCAGGTGCTGCCCCAGCCCAGGCAGGTGTGTGGAGATCCCCGGGCAGGTAAGGGAGGGGAGAAGGCGCTGGTCTCTTGCTGCCACTGCATCCCCTCAGAGGAAAAAGGTATTGGTTCTTTTTTTTTCTTTTTTTTTTTTTTTTTAAGCAGAAAACTCTTATGGAAAAAAGAGCTGATGTTTTGTCATTGCAGTAACAATTAAAACATAGTTGAGGTATTGCACCAAAAATGTCTGTGCCAGGGAACAAGCAGCCCCAGCAGGGAGAGCAGGGTCAGGGAATCCCATAGCCACTCCCTGCTCCTTTCAGATACCCTTCTTTAAGGGAATTCACTGAGTTTCCTTAGCAGGGGGGGACTAGAGGCCTGAGAATATGGCTAATATTTATTTTAATTTTTTTTTTTTCTGGGGTGTTTTTTCTCTTTTCCTTCTCAACCACCTCAGAGGTACTGCTGCAGTCCTGGGGGAGAACAAGCAGGAAGTCAAAGAAGCTAAAGAGACGATTCCCAAGTTTCTTTCCAGGCAATTGCCACCTTCAGAGGAGGCACAAATCCTGGTGGAGCCGAGGAAAGGGATGTGGGGAGTACAGCAGGGTGCAGCGAGCTGACAATGTCTGCCGGCTCCCAGTTTCTGGAGTCATTCGCTGACATTCTGAAAGGAAAAAAGCCTTCCCATCCTTTTTCACCCTACAGTCACCCCTGCTGGGGGGGTATATGTCTTGTTCCAGATCCCTCAGAAGGTTTTGTCTGTGTCCTGCACTCCCGAATGCATGGCTTGGAAGGAACATCCTCTAGTAGGAGAGAGAGGAAGAGGATTTTGGATGGAGCCGGTGAGCTCGGGCAGGTGAGAAAAGAACAATGAACAAAAGTGTAAGAGTTGAACGGTCCCTTACGGTGCCCCAGGGGTCTCCGGGAGAGCTGGGGTGGGGCTGTGAGTACGCCAGGGTGTGAGCAGTCCCACAGACCTGAAAGGAGTCCCAAAGATCCCCCCTCCATCTCGCGCTCCGGCAGCCCCCGCCCCCGGGTGGGGAGGGCAGGCCGGGCCGTGCCCGCAGGTGAGCGCGGCTCCGGGGGCCGCCGTGGTGGGCTGCGGCTCGGCCCCCGGGCGTGGCCGGACTCGCTGGGCAGCGCTCGGTGCCCGTTCTGTGCCGGGGCTGCTCGGGGTCTGCCCCCGTCCTTGGGGAGCCATCAGCCCGGCGGCTCCGCCTGTCCGCGGGAGGGAGGAGACGCGGACCGTGAGAGCCCCGAGCAGGGCTGGAGCCCGTCGGCAGCGGGGGGCCGCGGAGCCCTGGGGCGGGCACGGCGGTGCCGGGTGTTCCTGGGTCGGCACGAGAAGCGCCGCCGCGCCGGGGGGCACCCGGAGCCAGGAATCGGCTCTCCCGGCCAGCCCTTCCCGTGCGCAGCTCTGTCCTTTGGGGTGTCTGCTGCTGATGTGTGCGTCTTGGTCGCCGTCCTCCCCGCCCCTTCCCCCGCCGCCGAGAGTCAAAGAGCTCGGCACAAACACCTGTCCCGAGGTGTGAGGTGAGCTGACAGTGGGGCTGGCTCGGGTGGGCAAAGGCAGCCTTTGGCTGGCCCTGCCCCGGTTTTCAACCGAAAATGCGAATGAGATCGTGTCCAGTGGTTATGAAGCATGATTTTGGCGCTGAATCGTTCCCAGGGATGCATCTGCTTGAACAAGCTGCATCACAGGGACAGTCAAAGGGTCCGAAATGCTGGAATTTGGACCTTTGAAGTGCCGGTGCACACTGCTGGGAGGAAACACTTGGAGGAGAGGGGATGCGCGCAGGTGTTTCGTCCCACACTCGGGGCGGGGGGCGGTCGCCTCCAGGTGTGCTCCCGGAGAGCAGCCGCCTGTGCCCGGCTGGGAGGTGGCAGCGGCGGGTGGATCGCTTGGCCACTTGTGCGCCACTTGGGGGGATTCCTTTATGGCTCGTCCGCGGCTGCCGGTGCCTGGCTGTGTGTCCCCGGTGTGTGTGTGTCCCCGATGTCCGGGCGCTGACCCTGCCCCGGTGTGTCCCTTGCGGGAGGAGCTGGGCAGCCGCCGCTCCGGGCACGAACTGCGGTGAGGGCGGCCCCCCAGAGGTAAGAGCATCACCTGCGTCATCCTTCGGAAGCTGCTGCCCCGAAATGTGCTTTTCCCAGCGCTGCAGGCTCCGGGGGACTGATGGGAGTGACAGACGAGAAGGCAAAGCGTCTGTTTCCCCGCGAATGGTGCTACAAGGTAAGCGGCCCTTGGAAGACCCGGGTTTTTTACTGTGGATGCTGTTCGGATGTGTCCCCGCTCCTTTACGCGGGATGTTTAACTGGTCTTGCAAGGAGCCTTTGAGCTTTGTACTGATGCGCTCCCCAAAAGCCTCCAGCAAGGGTGGTTCAGGCAGAGCCTACGCAATTTTTTGTTTTAGGCTTCTGTTTTGAGCCCTGCCTTCTCACACTTGTTGCAGCATTGCCGCGAAAAGTGACTCTCCCTCGGGAATTCTGGGCTTTGCAGTTGTGCTTCATTGTATCTCGTGCCCGGCTCCCTCAGATTTTTTGTTCTTGCCCCTTCTCCACTGTTTCCCTGGGGTGTATGTCTTCAAACACTTACTCCTGTGCTTTTCTGGACTCCTGAAGAAAATAAATTAACAACTACCATAAACAGTAGTTTGGGGGGGACCTTGCAACAAAGAGATAAAAAATATGTTTTTATAGCACTTATTTTGTCAGCATGGCTGGTGAACGGTAGAGCCACTGAACAGCTTTGTCGTCCTGTAGAATTTTTCCTTTTGTGCCGTAGTGGGATTATTATGGAATAATTTATTAGCATGTGTCAAGTGTCCTTGGTAGCATTTGTGGGCCAGGAACACATGTGCTGCATAGTTCAGCTACTGCCATACCTCATGTGCTATCCTGTTTCAAGCCCCTAGTTCAGGGAAAAACTGACTTTTTCTCCTCTTTTAAATTTTTAAAAATTTATTTGCAGAATTGACTCTTCATAGAATCACTGAATCCCAGAATGGTTTTGATCGGAAAGGACCTTAAAAATCATCTTGTTCCACCTCCCTGCCGTGAGCAGGGACAACTTCCACTAGACCAGGTTGCTCCAAGTCCTGTCTAATCTGGCCTTGAACACATCCAAAGGAAATAAGGACACGGGAATCAAATCGTTCATTCAGGACGGAGGTCCTCGGGTCCAAACAGAGAGGAGTTAGCTGGTAAGTGACTTCTGGTGTCTTCTTTGGTAAGCAAACTTGTGTTCAATGGTTTTGGAAATACCTGCAAGTGGCTGTTATTAATCACAGTGGGACTCCCACAGCCAGACTTCATTCGCCTGAGGAGTTGTGTTCACCTTCGGTCTTGCACAACAGCAGCTCCCAGCTCCATTTCCCAGAAAGGATTAAAGAACCCAACACCCCTAACAGAGAGTGCCTGGGATGCCTTTCTGCTCCCCGGTGAGCCAGTGGCTGCTGGGTAGCTGCTGTTCGCTGAGGGCTTCCATAATTCCCATGTTATTTGCAGGGTTGCACTGCAGGAGCCCATCAGCAAGGCAGAATTCAGTGGGCGAGTTAGGGCAGGAGCAAAGGTGAGCTCAGAGGTGGGCATTGTTCTCAAGGTGCTTCTCTGGTTTTGTAGATGTGGTTTAAACGTAACAGGGTTTTCTGGGGAGCTCAGCCTCCTCCTTTGTGCACAGGAAGGCTCATCCTGCTGGATATTTGAGAAACTAGCTGTGCAGTTGCTCTGAATTACACATCTTGCAAAGCTGCTTCAGAGCAGAGGGTCACCATTTTCTTTCAGCAGGTGGTGTGGGTCCCTCCGTGTCCTCTTCTCTGCCTTCTGAATGTCTCTTGCTTAGTTCCAAAGCACTGTCAGGTACGGCACAGGCTGGGTAGCAGTGGGGCACTTCCCTTGGAAATGGCCAAAAGGAGCACATGTGGCAGGAAGCACATCTGGGAGGGCTGGAGACAGTGCTCTCATTTGGCCTTTCAGGGTCTTGGTGAAGCAGGGTGGAACTCTGCTGGGCTGAGCATCACATGTGAAGTCAAGGGAAGGTTCATGAGGAAAAAAGAAGTAAGAGTAATTTCTTGAAAAGAATTTGTGCTTTCCACCTGCCAAAAAAAAAGGGAGGCATGATCAGGTACCTTGTTTGGGTTTTTTTTTTTTTTTTGGGGTGAGAACAAGGAAATAGGGTAATAAACCCTAGTAGTGAACTGCAGACTTGGAGAGACAGACAGAAGCATAACATGCTATCTCTTCATTGTGACAGTATGTGTGTTTCTTTGGGATCCGAAATGAAGGGACTTGAAGCCAGGCTTCTTTTTTATTTTCTTTGATGGAGGTAAACTGGAAATAATGTTTTATCTTTATTAGGACAAATCTAAATGAGCTCATGGTTGATTTTTCTTTCTGCTTTGGCTTCTGTTGTCCCTTCTGTGCTGTCCTGCTCCCCTGCTGTGCACCTCGAGTGGGTGTCTGTGGTACTGCCCTGCTCCCTGGCGTGGTTTCTGTGGCTGTGAGGGGGCACTTCCATCCCAACCCAAGCCACGGCTCCGTGCTGAGCTCGGTGTGACCTGCAGAGCAAGGGGCAGCAGGTGGAATGGGGAGGCTGTTTAGGATTTAGGGAACCTGGCTCTCCGTGCCTCAGGGTTTGGAGCATTGCCTGGTGTAACCAGCTCTCCGGTTGCACTCTACCCAGGATCTGCACCCCAGGTCGTTGCTGCTGAGTGGGGTGAGCGGGGTGTGATGGGGGCAGAACCCCCCCAAAACAGAGCTGGAACTGGCCCTGATGAGGCTTTTCCCTGGATGAGAGGCTGCTGTTTGCAGGCAGAGCATGGGGCCGGTGTCAGAAGTGCTGCTGCCTGTCTCTGTGCAGGGGTGTTAGGGCCGTGTCCCGCAAACACAGGGGTCACATCCGGTCACAAGATGCTTGGGAATGCAGTGTGAGCTATTTGACCTCCGATAGGGGCCTGTTTTGGATGTAAAATACCCAGTTTTTAAATGGCTTGGGGTTTATTTTCTGACCTAGCAGGAGTGTGAGGCTGACTAGTCTGGTTGGTGCCCGAGAAGGGGGCAGGAGTCCTGGTTTCCAGCAGCACTCCAGGGGACACTGCTTTGGTTAATCCAGTGGGGGGACAGGAACCCAGGGATATTCCTGCTGTGCAAATGTGGCTGGGAGTGGAACAGCAAATGGCAAAGCTGGGCTTTGCTCCTTAAATCCCAGAAGAGCTGGGTTTAACTTCCATCAGCCAGAGGAAGGAATGAACCCTCGTGCCAGCCATCCTGGGAGCTTTGGGCTGGTACCATCTTCTGCCTTATCTTTTGCATGAGGTGACTCTCCCTTGATCAGAGAAGGCAGAAATTCAAGCAGGAGGTGGAGCTTGTTTTGTTCCTATGATCTCTGGGCCTGAGGCATCTGCAGAGCAGTTTGGTTTCAAGTATTCCTACAAAACAGAGTCAGCTTGAACCTCTCACTGCTATTTTTGCATCCTTCTGTGCCACTCCTCCTGTGATCCTTTACCTGGCAGGTGAGGGGAAACCTCTGTGCCCATTAGATGTGGGTTTTTTACATGTAAATTTAGATTCTTAGGAAAGTGATCGGGTCTAATGAAGACATGGGCTGTTAACAAAACAAAAGGAGAGCAGGTGTTTTGGCACACTTGTTAATAGTAGGTCTTGCACTTCTTTTCTTCTATTTTTTCTTTGACCTTTTTTTAGGAGGACTCCTAAACTGGAAAATTAAAAGTGAGGGAGAAAAAAAGTGATTTTCATTTTTTTTTAAGCATTGCATTGGATTTTGTTATGCCAAGTGGTACCACCAAAATATAATCAGAATATTTGATCTTTAGGACTCTGCACTTCATTCTTTTAATATGTTTGAGTGACTGGAGGTGCAAGAAATCCCAAATCCCACAGCATTTCTATGTCTGTAACATTAAGTGCAACATCTTTAAAACCAAGTCCTCGGTGGGGGGTTTTCATGTGTGTGCTTATGGTCTAGAGGCCTTTCTCGTATCCCAAAAGCCTGGGGCTCACTGAGTTCACTGGGCCTCAAAGCTGTCCCTGAAGTAGTGAGTCTGAGCATTTTTGTGTAATTCCGAGTGTCCTCAACATTCCCAATACAATGTCAAGTGTTTTCTTAAGAGGCTTAGGTGTCTTTGGTTAGCTTTGTACTGTAGGCAGTGGATTTGTTAGGCTGGCAGCGATGTTTTCTCCCTTGGAGGTGTGTTATGATAATCAACAGGAGAATTAATTGGTCTTCATTTCTTACCTTTTTTTCTTCATGGTTTGGGGAAATATCTGGGATAAATGAATCAAATGTGTTTAAGTATTTCCTTTCTCAAGGGGTGGTTTGTCGTTTTCTTATGACTCATCAAGCAAATGAAACTGGAATCTGGGAAATGGATTTGCCTGTGGATTCCTGCAGTTCATGGTCCACTGCATCAGGGCTCCTTTGGAAAAGATAGCCATCAAGAAAGTGTAAACTCTAGTTAAGAGGAGCTAAATACTTTCATCATTTTTGCCTGAGTGCAAGGGGTGGGAACAAATGCCTCTACTTTGACTTGACAGCTGGATTATGTATTCTTTTCCTCTGCTAATTTGTTTCTGTAGCCTTTATCCTTTTTCATCTTCCATTTCCCTGCAGTTTTGCTTTTGCTGCTGTCAAGAGACTGGTGTGCTCATTTTTACCATGCTTTTCTAGCTGTTAACTTCAGGCTTGCTCCTCTGAAGCCCACTCTGAACCCCACAGCCTCCTCCTTGGCCAGTTTTCTTCCTTGCTGCTGTGTTTTGGCAGTGGTGTCAGGGAGTGCAAGGTGACAGGCTGCTTCCCTCGTGCACAGGGGTGGAAGCACGTGCCCACCCTCAGGGCTCCTTTCCTACCCCACTTTGGGTGGCATATGGCTGGAGAATTGCTGTCCAGATTGCTTGTTCTGATCACAGAGCTCTCTTATTTTGTGTTTGTGACCCAAGGTATCTAAGGAGAAGCCCTTACAGGACAGTGACAGGATGTGTGGAGCTCGGGGTCTGGGTTATTAGAATCTCTCCTGATACACTTTATTTGCTGTTAAGGCCTTTCAGGCATGCTCAAATACCCTTAAATTCAGTCCATGCACTCGGTCTGGATGGGAGAACAAAAAAGTGTTTTGCTGTTATAGAATGCTGTTGTAGAATACTTGAAGCCAGTGTGTAGTTTTCCTCTTGAGCTCTTCCATGTTCTTTGATGCCGCATGTCTCTGTGAGGTGACACAAGGTTGGATCCTTGGTCTGAAAGTTCTCCTTTTTTTTCCCTGAGAACATCTTGCCACTGAGATGCCTCTTGGCTTGGCTTTCCCTGCGCACTGATTGTTTTGGTTTAAGCTTTATTTGGAGCTGTGAGTCATTTGGGGCTACACAGAATAACGTGATGCAGTAAGAGCTTTCAATCCACCTCTCTTGCAAGGGCTCGTGGCCGCACGTGCTGTCCCTCTCAGTCACCTCAGAGAGATGCCAGCTGCTCTCAAGCACCCACTGTAGGCTTCCCCCTCCCTTTGCAGGGCAGGGATGTGGGCAGAGCAAGCAGACCCTGAAGGAGGTTGGAGGCTGCCTGCTGCCTTTTGGTCGGACGTGCAGCCGATGTGGTGGGTGGGTGTTCCAGGAGCCAACACTCCGGAGCAGCAGGATGGTTTCCATAGGCATCGAGCTGAGGTCCTGTACGCCGAGTGCCAGATCACAGCACTGCACTGCAGGCCCCGAGAGCGCTCCCAGAGACCCAAGGAAGGGTTTCGGGCTCAGCTGGCTGCTCCGGGTAAGCGGCTGTCCCGGTGTTCCCTGCTGAGCCCCTGCCCTTGGGGAGGGGAGTCTGGCTGGGGGGGGTGCCAGGCAGGTGACGCTGGTCAGTGCCACATCTGGCCTCGGTCTGCAGGGAAATGCCCAGCTGTGCCGCGCTGAGCGCTGTCGGGGCGTGGCTGAAGGGCTGCTGCTGGGCAGGGCAGCGCTCTGGCACCGGCTCACAGCCCGGAGCAGCGCCGGTGCCGCGGGCAGCACGCCTGGCTTCTCCTTAAAACTCCTGTTTGTCAGGTTGCCTCGCCGGAGCTGGGGCGTCCTTTGTAACTTGTGACCTGTGTTAGGTTGTGGGGTCTTGTCTGCTTTGGCTTTGTTTTTCTAGATAAAATCGAGGCGGTGGGTTTAGCACATAAAGATTAAAGAGGTTGTTTTACCAAAAGCTGGAGAGAGTTGTCTAATTTTTGTCTCTGCAAGCTTGGGGTTGTCCTTCCTTTTTCAGTATCTGCTGTGTTGGGTGTCCCAAGGAAGGCTGGATTGCTCACAAAGTGTTTCAGGAACTGGTGCTAATTCTGCTTTTTCTGAAGGTGTAGCGAACTGTGCCACCAAAAGGGCTGTTTTCTGGTCTGACATGAAGCTTTCCCTTGATGTCCATCAATAAACATATGTATTTTAATCTTGTAGCCAGATGTACTAGGAATTCTGCTTTCAAGGCAAACACCTCTAGTAGTTTTCTGCTTAGTTTGTGTCTGTGGAAACTGGGATTTGGGCTAGAGAGGTGTTGTGGGGAAGAAAGGATGGGGTAATTCTGCTCCATGACTGGGCAATGAAGGACTGACTCCTAGAACGGGAGTATTTATAAACTGTATCAATTTTTCACTGGAACTGGGGCTGTAGCAGGGATGGGGATGCTTGGGTTGGGCCTGGGCTTGTCAGGATCAGCCATAAACAGCCCAACCAAAGCCCTGATCCCTCAAGGGTCGTGTCCAACACTTCCACAGAAGGCCAAGGCAGTAATGATTCCAGAGGAAAGATTATGGGTGGTTGCCTATGATCTGTGGGGAATTTCCTTTGGAATTATCCATCAGAGAGTGTATGCAAGCAGAGCACGACTTTTGGTTCTTTTTCTGGTCTGTCATTTCCGCTGTGGGTGTCAAGAGTTTTGTGTGCTCTCAGTAAGGAAGTAGTGCATTTTCAACTGGAAATTTGGGGTGGGGCTTGAATAGTCCACGTTGTTTTACACAACTGCTTTGGTTTTGGGTCAGAGAGGGAGAAGGGAAATCACTTTTTATAATCTCGAATTTTTCCATCCAGGCACATGGGAGTAGCTCAAGGCTGGGACAGTTCTCTGAGAAATAACCATGTTGGAGAGGTTTAAGCTTTAATAACCACCCCATTTCGTCTTGATTGCAAAGATTCAGTCCTGCAGTCCCAGAGAGATGAGGGGAAAACAAGAAACTTCTGTTATTCGTGGAAAACCTTCTGTTATTCCTTGTGCAATATTTTAATTCTGTCGTATGGCTTACTGTCTGCTGTTTTTCTAACGAAACCTGTTCAAAATTTAGATTAAGGATTAGAATTTAGGCTTGTTCACTACAGAATCTTGCAAAGCTGAAGGACTTGGGGTGATGACAGCTCTCAGCAAGGGTTATTTATTAACATCGTGTCAGCTTTCCCTCACCTTTGAGCAGGAAACCTCTATGACCACGTTTTAAGTCAGAATTAGGGCCGTGTTGAAGACTGACCCAGGTCAGGTCAATGTCTACCTGTGGGTGTGGGGTTTGGGCCCCAGAACTGAGTTAAGACAGGACCAGGGTGACAGGCACTGAATTTTGTTGCATCCTGAGGTTTCATACACCTCCCTGAGATTCCCCCCCCGGATGTGGCCGCTGTGGAAGGTGATGGAGCATCACAGAGAGCCAAAGGTAACCCTGCACCTCCCGTGGGCACTGCTGGCCCTTGTCTCTCTGTTGTGCCACCAGACTGTGGGAATTTGGGGCAGCCCTTCTCAGCCCCATGCTCGAGCTCCAAAGGTGTCTCTGGGCTGTGTTGGGAGTGTTTGCTGGGCATGTACCTCATCCCTGGGAGCATCCTTTTGTTCCACAGCAGCCAGATGCAGTGTTTGGGACAGTCTGGGCTTGTCAGCCTCAGAGTTTGATTGGAAAAGTCATTGAAACAAAAACTGAGAGTCAAGTTTGTCAAACTGGTGATTTCACACCCCACCTGACAGTCTGTGCTTTGTGTTTGAGGTTGTCGTGTATTTGCACTGCAGGGAATGAATGTCCCTTTCACAAAGGCTTTTACAACAATTCTTATTCTGCACTTCCCTTTGTGGTAATTTGGAGAATAAATTACTATGAGCAGTTCTTTAATTTTTCCTGGAGAAAATCACGTAGCAGCGACAGTTGTCAAGGGAGCCCAGAGTTGTGTTTGGGGAAGAGAGTGCTGAGAGCTGTGCCTTCCTGTGCTCTTATTCCTACACCAGGGAAAAATACGCTATGTGAAGTCGTATTTTCCAGTGCTTTCACCTAGAAAAGCTCTTCCTGGGGGACAGAGAACAGATATTTATTTCTGAAGTGCTCAGACTGGACTGGGAGCACTGAAACTATGAGGAATGTTTTGTATTTTTTTCCAGCAGTTTTCGAGAAGCCTTATAGGCGCGGGTGCGAATGTCTGGAGGGGAGAAGGGCAAGGGAGGGCTCTCATTGTCGCTGCGGTGCGGGGCGTTCCCGGGCGTTCCCGGGCGTTCCCGGGCGTTCCCGGGCGTTCCCGGGCGTTCCCGGGCGTTCCCGGGCGTTCCCGGGCTCCCCGCTCTGCCGGCCGGGCTGACTCAGTGGCGGCGCCTGCCGGCCGCGGGGCGGTACTGCAGCGGCAAGGGGCGCATGCGCGCTGACCCGCCAGGCTCGGCGGCGACACCTGCGGGCTAAAGTGCGGTACTGCGGGAGGAGTTGCGCGCATGCGCGCTGACTACGAAGACGCATTCATGTCACGTGATCCTTGAGGGCAACGCGGAAGCAGCAGCGAGCATGCGCAGTGGAGGGCAGGCGCCCAGCGTCACGTGGTATTTAAGGGCGGTGTAGCGCCCTCTGGTGCGCATGCGCCTTGGCGTTCTACGCGCAGTGCTGCCGCCGTGTGGGGAACAGGCGGTGCTGCAGGGCCGAGGCCGCGGGGCCGTTCCCGGGGCGGCTGCGCCTCAGGCGGCCGTGAGGACCTGCGGTGCCCGGAGCGCCGCGGGCGGAGCAGCGCTGGCAGCACTAGACCCGGGTCCCGGCCGTGGCGAGGCAATGGAGGAGCCGAGCGGTTGCTGTGGCTGTAGCCGGGTCGAAGGTGAGCGGGGACAGGCGACCCGGCGGGGCCCGGGGAAAGCCCTGGGAGAAGGGAACGGTGCCTGCGGGGGGTGGTTCCGGAGCGGGAGGCGGGGGGCAGCGCTGGGGCGCGGGGCGAACGAAGGCTGGCCCGGCGCGAGCACCGAGCCGGGGAGGAGCTGCGGGGCCGGGGCCGGGACTTGAGGCCTGCACGGCGGGGCCGCCCGGCAGAGCCTTTCCTGGGAAACAAAACCAGGAGTTTGTCCCAGTCCGGCCCCGTGCCGAGGGGGCAGCGCAGCAGAGCGGGAGCAGGAGGGGCAGTGTGGCGGCGCAGGGAAGATGGGGCTGGAGGCAGCGCTCGGGTGTTTCTTCTATTAATGTGAACGTGCAAAGCAGGGAGTGAGGTGGGATGGAAGCGAGCGCTGCGGGTGGTGCGCCAGGTCTCAGGGGAGGGAGTCGGTTTCCTGAGCTCCTGAAGTGTTCCTCTTGCCTTTCTCTGAGGAGCAGTCGTGAGAAGTTTCCCCTTTGGAGCTGGGCTCCTAAAAGAAGGAGCCTGAAATTACTACTTCTGATAAAGCTGTAAGTATAGGAGGCTGTGTGAAGCTTTCTGCTGTAACCAGCCAGTAACTTCCACTGACATTTAAACTATTGAAAACGGTGACTTCTATTTTCTCTGTGCACAAACCACTTGGCTTTCCCATGCAAGGTTCACGGAGACTGTGCATTGCAATCCAAAACATCCTCAGGCTCCTGGTGCTTGGGACTGTGGCGTTTGGTGTGTAGAAAACATCATCGTCTGTCTGACCTGGGTTTGGATGTGCATTTCCAGAGTTACTCAGACTGGGAAAAGTCCAAGATTGTGGTGGGAAGGGCTTTGTCCCACATTTGGACAGCATCAAAGCAGGCAGGTTTTTAAAATATCTCTTGTCTTTGCTTTCCCCGTCCAGGGTTAAGTTGGTGTTCCCTGAACAGGATGTGGAGTGAGAATGTCTCTGTTGGGAGAGTGGGAGACAGGGACATGTCTGGTTGGCTTGTCCTGGGTGAGCAGAAAAATCTGATATTTGCAATATGGGTTTGTGGATATTTAGTCAATCCAGGGGTGCCAGCATGTCTCAGGTGCCGGTGGTTCAGGGCAGAGGGGAGCAGGGACTGACGGACACTGGCACTGGATGTTAGGTCATTGCTGGAAATGAGCAGCTTGACCTCCCCCGAGGCTGTGCTGGGTGTGGATTTGGGTCCTGTCCGGCTTCAGGTCTGTGCAGCAGGTGCAGACAGGGTGAGTTTGGGGCCTGGAGTGTCCCAGCCTCATAATTCTTTGTCACTGTTTGTTTCCTTGCAGAGGAAGAGTGTCCCTGCTTGGCTGTTTGTTCCCTGCAAGCAGCAGAGTCCAGCCCTGAGATTCCTCAGTGTTTCTTTGACCCACTGTCACCACAGTTCCCTTTGCCACTGCCCCGTCCGAGGGCAGGAGCTGCGCAGATCCAGGGGCATCCAGCTGCACGATCCAGGAGGATGGAGCTCCTCTTTTCAAGGAGGTAAGAGGTGTGGGTGCAGGAACTGGAGCGAGTGTTTCCCAGGCAGACACTGAGGTAGCCCGTTTTGGGTGGAAACGGCGGTTTTTGATGAGTTTGTGTTCAAAGCCAGCAGCGGGACTGGTGCTGAGCGTGGGACGTGCGCAGGAGCAGGGGTGAGGTGCTTACACACCGTGGGGAAGCTGTGGCAGGACCAGGAGCTGTTGGTCTCTGGGCCTGGTCGCGGCCGGGTCTCCCTGGGTTTAGCAGTGTGCACAGTAGCTTTATTCGGGCTTGGTGTGAAGAATAACGTATTAAAGCTGTTCGGGTTTCTGTCTGTCTGCTGGAAATTTATGTTCTTGTGTACATGGGAACTCTGGCCCTGCTTGTGGAGATGCCAAAAAGAGGACTTAGATATGCACAATGCATACACAATGGAAAATGAACATTACCTTTGGAGAAACTGCTGCTGTATTGCAGATCTGCGGACGTGCTGAGTCTCAAAGAGCAGTTTGAGGGTTTGTAAAAGCAGAAACAATGAATAGACACATCAGCTGCAATAGGATGAGGACCATCCCCTGTTATTTACAGAGCACCTACTCCATTAGTGAGCCAAAGCCTGTGGCAACGATTCTAAGTAAGAGTTGTACTTTTTTTTCTTGAGGTCCCTGGTAAGTGTGGGACAAGAACTGAACAATAACTTCTTGTCAGCCTGGCAGAGAAGCAGCAAATTCTGCTGGAAGAATATCCATGAGTACCTGTGACATGATGACCTACAGTTTTAAAATGAATCTATAAAGTAAAACACATGTTATTTTGAAGGACAACCTCAGGTGGAACATGTAAGAAAGATTATTGGATGAGAGATTTCTTGCAAGCTAGAAATACATTGAAGTTAGGGTTTTCTATAAAAGCAAAGCCTCTGACAGCACTCCAAGGAAGGCTGGAGAGGTTGGTGAGGAGCTGAGGACACACTTGGGTTCGCTGCTGCCTGGTCTGCCGTTCCCACACCTGCAGCCAGTTGCCTCATGATGGTTTGCCTTTGAAAATTGCCACTTTCTGCAGAGCTGGATCAATATTCTTCAGTTCAAAGGGAAGATTTTCCCACATTCTTGGCTTTTTAAGAGCTTTAGTTTTGCCCAAGAAAGAGCATTGTGGTCTTGCTGTTGTGTTGGTCCCTTTTTCAAGGAGAGGCCGGAGCCTGGATTTCCATCTCTTACATGGCCTTGCTGCTAAAGAAAAGTGCTGAAGGTGACTGCAAAGGCATGTGTGGGTGCTCCAGCAGTCAGGAGTGGTTGTGACTTTATATCCTGATTTTGGCTGGGACCCTGAACATTTTTTTTGATCTCCTTTGGCTGTCCTGCTTGAAATAAAAGTGTCATTCCCCTCTGTCCCTTCCATAATTCCAGGGCCAGTATTTATTCTGTTTTGGGAGGCTAATTAGCAGAGGGCTGGCAGAGGAAATGCTGCCTGAAGCGTGGTTGCACAGCATATCTGGGCAAGGTTTTGCACAAGCTTCCAACAGCTCCTGGTCTGCAAGGCAAACAGATGTATATTTGAAAAGCTCTTCAGACAAGAAGGTTAATTATTTTTGAGGCTTCTACCTGAACAATTTAAATAGTTTCTTATCACTAATGACAGACATAATGGTAATAGCTCCCCTTGCCCATGCCAAGCACTCAATCTCGCACTGAGGCTTCAACCTTGTTCTGAGCCCTCAGCCACCTGCTGACCTCCCACTCTGCCTTTGAGGGCAGAGCTGATGCACTCCCCCAAACTCTGGAAAGGGCAGTTCAAGCAGTGCTTAGGCAGGCTGTAGCTTTAGGCTTTTGTTTTGAGCTTTGCGCCCCGACCATTCCGTGCTTTGCAGTCAGACTTTATTGCATTTAATTTGCATTTCCCCTGCTTTTTTATTCTTGCCCTTTCCCCACTGTTTTGCTGCTTTGTGCATCTTCCGACTTTTACCTGTGTGCTTCTCTGGCCTCTTGCAAAGAAATTAATAAACAAGATGTTATCCATGAAAGACAAGAGAATATTTGTTTTGTTTATTTATCTTTTTTGGGGGCTGGGGGACTTGCTCAAAGGAGCCACAACCCACTTGTAAGAGTTACTTCATCAGTGTGGTGTGTGAGCAGCAGCGCCAGTGGGCCGAGAGCGCAGCTGGTGCTTCGTTCTGCTATTGTTGACTCATGTACAATCCTGTTACAAGTTGCGAGTTTAGTCATAAACTGATTAAAACAAAAATTAAGTGGTAGGAGTAACTGTTACTAGACGCACGGAATCCCAGAACGGGGCCTGGGGCGGGACAGGGGCGGGGCGGGCCCGTGTCTTTGGAAGGAGTGGGCGGGATGGGGGTGGTGG
>VXAC01003209.1:0-84348 GCA_013399225.1 Rhipidura dahli | reverse complement strand
CGCGCTCCTCTGGGAGGGGCGGGGCCTGGCTACCCTGTCCAATCAGCGCTGCGGGCTGCGCACGGGAACGGCCAATGGCGAGGCAGGGCGGCCGACTCGAGCGATGGTAGGGGAAGGCGCGCGCCCCTTCCGGGTCGCCTGAGGGGCTGCGCGGCCGCGCGCCGGGCGGTTTTGGGTGGAAATGGCGCTTTTTGATGAGTTTGTGTTCAAAGCCAGCAGCGGGATTGGTGCTGAGCGTGGGACGTGCGCAGGAGCAGGGGTGAGGTGCTTACACACCGCGGGGAAGCTGTGGCAGAACCCGGGAGCTATTAGTCTCTGGGCCTGGTTGCGGCCGGGTCTCCCTGGGAGGGTGTAGCAATGCATACAGTAGCTTTATTCGGGCTTGGTGTGAAGAATAACGTATTAAAGCTGTTCGGGTTTCTGTCTGTCTGCTGGAAATTTATGTTCTTGTGTACATGGGAACTCTGGCTCTGCTTGTGGAGATGTAAAATAAGACCTTAGAGTGCACTGGATACATAACAGAAAATGCACATTAGTAGACATTATCTTTGGAGAGACTGCTGTTGTAGATTTGCAGAAGTGCTGAGCCCCAGAGAGTGGTTTGGAGGATGGTAAAAGCAAAACGGGGAATAGACAAATCAGCTCCAAAAGGCTGAGGGGTGTCTCCTTATAGTTATAACACCCTTGACCCAACAGTGAACACAAAACCTGTGTAAAACCATTCTCAGTAAGAGTTGTATCTGTTTTTCTTGAGGTCACTGGGAAGCGTCGGACAAGAACTGAACGATAACTTCTTATGGGCCCCAACAGGGAGAGGAGCAGCAAATTGTGCTGAAGGAGTTTCTGTGAGTACCTGTGATGATAATCTTAACAGCTCCATAATTAATCTATAAAGTAAAACACATGTTATTTTGAAGGACAACCTCAGGTGGAACATGTGAGAAAGATTATTGGATGAGAGATTTCTTGCAAGCTAGAAATACATTGAAGTTAGGGTTTTCTATAAAAGCAAAGCCTCTGACAGCACTCCAAGGAAGGCTGGAGAGGTTGGTGAGGAGCTGAGGACACACTTGGGTTCGCTGCTGCCTGGTCTGCCATTCCCACACCTGCAGCCAGTTGCCTCATGATGGTTTGCCTTTGAAAATTGCCACTTTCTGCAGAGCTGGATCAATATTCTTCAGTTCAAAGGGAAGATTTTCCCACATTCTTGGCTTTTTAAGAGCTTTAGTTTTGCCCAAGAAAGAGCATTGTGGTCTTGCTGTTGTGTTGGTCCCTTTTTCAAGGAGAGGCCGCAGCCTGGATTTCCATCTCTTACATGGCCTTGCTGCTAAAGAAAAGTGCTGAAGGTGACTGCAAAGGCATGTGTGGGTGCTCCAGCAGTCAGGAGTGGTTGTGACTTTATATCCTGATTTTGGCTGGGACCCTGAACGTTTTTTTTGATCTCCTTTGGCTGTCCTGCTTGAAATAAAAGTGTCATTCCCCTCCGTCCCTTCCATAATTCCAGGGCCAGTATTTATTCTGTTATGGGAGGCTAATTAGCAGAGGGCTGGCAGAGGAAACGCTGCCTGAAGCGTGGTTGCACAGCATATCTGGGCAAGCTTTCCCACGAGCTTCAAACGGGTCATGGTTTCTGCTGCCCCATGAATGTTCTGGGAGCTGCTCTACTTGAAATCTTTAGGGGGGAAATGTAACACAAAAGGTTAAATCTGTGCCTGTACTGAGGGAGGCTGGAACTGTGCTGTGGTGGTTTATCCTTGAAAATAGAAGCATGCTTTGGCTTATTCCACATGTTTTGCATAACGTTAGAAAACAGGTGAAATAGCCATTGGCAGTTTTAACCCGTGACTCTGTTAGTTTGCTGTCAGGCCGGGCTTTTCGAAGCTCCTTGGAAAGGAGCTGCAATTTTCTCGCTCTCCAGCCGGGGTCGCCTCTGGGTTAGGCAGAGCCCTTCCAGCCGGGGAGGCTCTTAGTGCGTGCAGGTGTTTCTGGTTGTACGGAAGAGCAGGACGGCTCAAGTTTTGTAGCACAAAATGGTCTTTTTCTAGAACTTGTGCTAATTGAAAAGGTTTTCGGGTAATTTATTCCCGTTTCTTTCTTTTTTTCTGCTGCTCTGAGGCATGCCTATGATCTGTGGAGTTCCCTGCTATTGGGCTGTGTGTCTTTCTAGTGCTGTCACAGAGGTTGTCCAAACAAGCAGTGGGAACCAGCCTGTCCTAAGCAGAGCTTGGACTTGGAAAGTTCTAGTAAGATTTTAGTGCTCTGCCTTGCAAGTTATGTGCGGGGTTCTAAAAAATGAAGGTAGATAAAGTATGAGCCAGGCCATAAATTAAAATCAAACATAAAGTGTGAGTGCCCCGTTGCAATCAAGATGGCTGGTTTCAGTTCCTGGGCTTCCTGCAGTGATGCTGTTTCTAGGCCCCCAGTTAAGTATCAGAAGTTTTTGGAACAATGACTGTTATTACAAGCTGTTCAGTACTCCCCTAGATATAATAAAGTGCATTGAGTGTGTGATTCCAGCCTCAACTCTGATTCTCCTGCAGTTCGCTGGTTTGCAGGAGATCCCATAATGTTTTCTTAATACACTCCAACGTGGAAAGGAATTGCAGGTTGTTCAGAAGTTACTGTTGGCTGTGGTTAAAAAGACACACAGAAGACGTTTCTGTTTTTCTCTATTGTGTATGTACTGAGCCAACAGAGAGCAGGTATTCCCTGCAGAACTGTGGGGTGTTGAATCTGGACAGTGCCCTCTGTGTCAGCAGTAAGGCCGCAGGCAGTTCTGTGCAGCTTTAGAGGCTGCTGGCTACAGAGGAGCCTGGGTGGCTGGAGCAATGCTGGCACGGTGAGGTCCTGGCTCTGCTCTGTAAGGCACCTGCACGGTTGCTGCACTTCTCTGGAAAGTTTGGGGGGTCTGGAACCTGCTTCTCCCTGGAAGATGGAGGCAGTGGCCTTACCTGCTGCAGAGCTGGATGTCAGGGTTACTCCAGCAAGGTCAGAGGAAAGAAATCTAAAAGCTTTCTAGAAGCTGAGCAGGTGTAATCTTGATGAAGCTTTTTGTAATCCTTATTTTGCTGTAACATTATCCACAGCCAGGCTCAGCCCCTTATTGGAAGGCTAGCAGCACTTTTGTGCCTGTCACGGGGATGGGGATATTCCATCTAGCTCTGGTGAGCAGTGTCAGTGCTCTCACTTGCTGTTGCCTGTGGGAGTCCTGCTGCTATGACTGGACCCTTAGCAATCAACCTCTGCCAGAAGATGAATTTCTGTGTCTTTTCTGGATGTACAGGCTTTTGTAAGAAACTCAACCCCCAACAACACTAGCTGGGGTTGTTATTTCTTCCCCTTCTCTTATGGGCTTCTGCAGACAATCCATATGGCAGCTTGGTCTGGGAGGTTCATTCTCTAAAGTGAGCCTGTTGTGACAGAAGCATTGCATATACTTGCTTATTAACCGGTTCTGTTCCAAACTTGATCTGAAAAAGTGTATGTGAGAAATGAGATGTAGGAGGTTGAATTCACCTGAGAGCCAGTACAAGTCTCATGACCAGGAGAACTCGGCAGGCAGACAGGTCCTGACTTCTTTACACAGGTGTATGTTTACCCTGTCTAGCCCTAACCTCTACTCTGGTATGCATCAAATATTACTTGTTTATTCAAGGTGATAAAGGGCCTGTGGATAGCACTGGTATTGACAAAAGCCTTAGGAAATTATGCAATACTTGGGAACTCCTTTTTTATGTCCCAAAACAAGTCTCTCAGTGACTGTGCTGATGTTTTGGGAGGGGCTTGGTGTGATGGGCCAGAGAGGAAGACTCCAGCCCCACTGATGTGTCTGAGGACCCTGTAAGCTTGGATGTGGCTTCCATGGCGATTGGAGCAAGTTGTAACTGCGTTTCTATGGGTAGTAATGCAGCCATCAAAAGTGTTTAGGCGCTTCATATAATTAGGTGGAGTCTGTTGGTGCAAATTAGGGAACTTAGTAAGATGAGGATTCATCCTTTCTCTGCTATTCCACTGACTAGGGGAGGGGGGAAAGGTTTCCACCAATAAAACCAAACCACAAAACATATAAAACCCCCCAAATCCTGGTTTTGGTGTTCTCAGTTGTGTGAGAGCTACAACCAGATCATCAGATGAAATCCCTGCCTGGGACAATTGAACTTGTTGATTTTTTCTGCCACTGAATATTGGCTGTGAAGGCAGTTGGATGGTCCTTTGGAAACCAAGCGTGTGTTCTGAAGCTGGGTAAGAGCATTGGTAACACTTGTTCCCCTAAAACCTCTCTTAGCAGCCACTGCGGGTGGCTTGGGAAGGCTTTCCAGAGGACCCATTTTTCGTGTGGAAAGCCTCCGAAGCTGAGGATGGTGTTGGATCTTACCAACAGTGTCCTCCTGACTTGATTTCTTTCCCTTTTACTGTTTCCCAATATCCCCAAAATGTTCCCAGTCAAGAAAAAGAGGGTATTTTAGAAATACTTATTTTAAATGAAGCCACCTTTGTTTAATAAATTGCTCTGGAAATTGCACGAGTCGTGCAGGGAATCACAACTGATTTCAAACACTTCTGCCCTTGCAATACAAAATACCTATCAGATTCCATGTCACTGGACAATGTAGTGTGAAAGAGACTGCCTTTCCTCTACACTGGCTTTCTGGGGTAGCTCAGTGGAACTGAGCTCACTTCCCGAGGACTTTAGAGTGCATGGAAGGTGGGGCCACATTTGGGGTGTAAGAGGGCATAAAGCAAACCCCAGAAAATTTGGACCTTCAAAAGCATTAGAAAAATGAATTTTGACAGCCTAGTAGATGACACATTACATCAGGGAGCACAAATTGAACTGAGCAAGAGACCTCAAGAACAAATTGCGCTCTGTACAATTTCACTCGAGCGTAGCAGCTGCCAGGCACTTGCCCTGCAGCAGAGGGCCTTTCCCTCAGGGACAATCCAGTAACCTCACACCGAGAGGTGCACCTGTGCTGCTCCCGTTTTGGTAACGCACAGAACAAAGGAAATGCTTCACCAGGTGCAGTTCGCACCTGCGCTGGCAGTCAGAAACGTGCTCAAGGTTCACATCGGAGCAGTGGGAGAGTGGCAGGTCAAGAGTTGGGCTCCGGCCAGGAGCCTTTGGGAGCTGTGTGGGGACAGCTCCTCGCCTCCTTCCTCTGCCCCTGCCAGCCCATGGGGCACAGGTGTCTGGAAACTGCAGAGAGGCTCCTGTACCCCACTGTGAGTCTGAAATCGGACAGTTGGTGGCACAGGGATGGACCAGGTCAAGCCCGTGCTGCTGGGATGATGCACAGTGCACACAAAGTACTCGCCCTGTTTGGAAATGTTTGCTTTAACAGGCTGAGCTGCCAAGGTGGAGAGCAGAACACAGGGAACCTGGTTGGAATGCACAGGTGTCTATGGACATTTCCTAATCATCCTTTCAGGCAGTTCCTGGAAACTCATATTTGTGAGGTATTTTGTGAAAGAATAGGTAGCATCCATACCTAGAAGGTGAGCAATTGTCAGCTGCTATGTGATTGTTGCATGTGGAAAGCAAACCAGGTGGGAGATGAAGCACTGGCACTCCTGAACTGGAAAGGCAACAGATATCCAGTAGCTCTGAAGTAAACGAGAAGCCTGAGCTGATAATCACCATGTTGATTATCACGTAGGAATGTACGTGCTCCATTCCCCACAAATTAGTACTCGTGATAATGAACATTTTCATACTTGTGATAGTCTCTTCTAATAAACACTGTTATGTGTAGCTGTCCAAAGCAGAGCAGCATTAATAAAGTGTTTGCATTACTCTATGCAGTTAAGCAGAAAAACAAAGCAGGGAAAAAAAAGGAAAGGGTATCTTTTGGAAATAGTAATTTTCTCCGGAAGTCGGCAGAGACACTGCAATGCAAACCTGGCAGAGACACATGAGTAGAGGTATTGCTGTGAACTGGAGGTCTGTGCTGGTGTCGGGGGGTCTGCACACCCGGAGGAGTGACTGGAGGGTTTATGGGTCAGTGTATAATCATTTTGTGGGGTTTTTTCAGCCCTTTCTTGTATTTTTATAATTTTTATTTGAGCTCTCTGATTAGCTGATGTGCTCAAAGTACTGCGGTTGACTCTTTTTTCCCTGTACATGAAGTCTGCATAACACTCATCTCAAAGTGTGTGTCCAAACACTTGGCTTTTACTGATGGTAAAAGGTTTCTAACCCATTCCTTCTGCTTCATTTTGAGCAGAACAATGTTGTTGAATCAGTTTGCGTTTTGGCTGGTGGGGAGATTTCTGATTCTTGCTAGAGGAACTTGATGTAGCTTGTACATGTCTCAGCTAAATTGTAATACTGTGGGTTATTGCTCAGACTAATCACTGAAACAAGTGAAAAAGCAAATTGAGATCAAAATGGTCTTTGTCACACTAGTGTGCTGCAGCTGAAATGGGACAAAGCAAGGGAGGTTCTGGTTTCTGGAGAGATTTCTGTGTATGTCCAGCCTTTTGTGTTTTCACTGTTGGATTTAACCCCAAAACCCTCTCAGCTGTAAGTGCTGGTAGAAAGACCAAGCTGAATAAAAGGTTGGCTAAATTGACCTTTTCATGATGATTTCAGTTGTTTAGGAACCTTACTTGTCTCTTGTTCTTTCCTGCCTGCTTTTTCTCCAGTCTTTGACTCTTGTAAATACGTTGGTATTTCTTTAACTGCTGAAGCCAGGAGCATCCATCGTGCCTGCTCTGCTGCTTTGCCAGCCCACTTGTGCTAACTCAGCACCCTGGAACGTGCTGAGGGTGCTGTTCCTAGCAAGCCAGCTTAGAATTCCTGACTGGGTGACTGATGCAGATGCAGCAATCCCAGCATTTGAAACAAGGACCTGTTCTCTTAAATCACTTATTAGGAAGTTATACACCACTTGGAAGTGTGGCTTCGGTGAGTTGGGACCACCTAGTCCTCACCTGCCTGATTTGCACTGTTTGTACAGAAAGGGCTTCCATGAGTAGAGGAGAATGAGCATGAGTGCCTCTTATGAATTTATCCAACTGTTGGATCCAATAATTTGGGGTTGTCTGCCCAAAGTAAGCTCAAGGAAATCCTCAGGCGATCTGTTACCCTCTCTGTGGGACTCAGTGGAGTATTGGACAGCTGTTGTCCACAAGAGCTGATCAGGAGATGGCTCTGAAGTACCTGAGAAGGCGGGGGGGGGCGGGGGCGGGATTTTCCAAGAGCTGTTCAGCATCCCCACCCACCAGCCTATGCAGAGCACTCTGGCAGGGATGGGCACGTGCACTTCAAGCACACCATGCACCATTTCAGAGCACTGTAGGGCAAATCACCTCTCCTAAAGCCTTTCCAGCATGGAGAAAGCCTGTGTTCCATCAGCTATGAGGCCTTACCCCGTTTTGTTTTGCTGTCATATGTCTTGTCTCAAGTGCCCAAGACTGACCCAGGGGATGCATTTCCAGCGTTTGATTTCCAAATGAGCTGTCAGAATGACACAGGTCGAGTTTGCACTCAGGAGATGTTCCACAGCCCTTGCTTACTCTCCCAGAAGAGCTGCCCCTACAGAACACTCCCCGCTTACAGTGACAGTTTGCAAACTTTACTGTTATTCTAATGATTATAATAATAAACAATATGGGAAGGACTGCTTTGGATTTATGGCTGCACGTTGTGTTTTGGCAAAATAGAATGAACTAGGTGCTGCTTTCTAATCAACAGCTATTGCATAGGCCTTTGCTGTTAGCAGCAGAAGTCAACTACGACATAAGACTTAAACTATTATAAAATAAACCTTATAATTCAGGGTAGGTTTGCTGAGACTGGTGTATGTAAAAGACATTTTCTGGCCTCAGAATGACAGACTGTCTTCCATCGTCCAGAACCCAGCTGGAAAAACTATCCCTTCCTTTGATTTAACTCCCAGGGATGTTGTTTTTCTTTTCAGCTTTTCCCCTCAGAATCTATCCATTAAATGCAGAGCAGCGAGGTTTCCTTTTTATGGAAAATATCTATGAACAACAGAGAAGGGGTGAAACCTTAGTACAGCAAAAGAGCACTGGACATTCTATAAATAGAAACATTTTCCACAGTGTGCTGAGTGTCACACTCTCTGGTGTCACTGGAGCAAAGCTTTGCACATTTCAGTACAAAATTCTGAAACAAGTATGTCTCATTTGTGAGCACAGACCGATCTCTGTGCCGCGGGCTGGCTGTGGATGCTTACAGGTGGCAGGTGAGGGAGCATCCCACCTCTTTGTATGGAGGACATGTGCCTTAGGGCAGTTACCCTGTTCTCTGGCTGCCCGAGGCCCTTATCTCCAGGAAAAATCCTTCTGTCCCTTTCAACAAGGCTGATCCAGAACGTGATATGATGAAAACCTGCTGCTTTGTAGTGCTGATGGCTTTAGCCTTGTAAATGAGGGTGGGACTGGGGTGTAACAAGTGTTCTACTACAGTTGCTGGTAATTATTCAAATAGCAGGGGAAAGGACATGTCCTAGCTGGACAGCATCCCATCCAGGGTGGGCTCCTGCCCTCCTGTTGGGGCTGGCATTGGAGCGAACCTGGTTCCTGGGCAGGACTGCATAGCATGGGGGACTTTGGTAATATGTCAGACGGTGTTCTCGGGTCGCTTCAGTCTGTCCAACTTCAGGTCATAGCATTTCTCCCCTGCCTTCTGTAGGCTTAAGTTGGGTCTTGAAAGAAATTCATCAATTTCATCTTACCATGTCATTAGCTATTTTTTGCCCTCCCTTTATTAACAGTGAGTGCTGTCTTTTTTGTTTGCTATGGTGATGTCATTGTCTGATACTCGGACTGATGGCTGTTCCTGAACGCTGAGGACACGACAAATGAACAATATCACAAGCTTTGGAGTTTAATATGTCAGGTGACATAATTAGGCGTATTGATTCTTTCTTTCGTACATTTCCTTTCTTGCTAATTAAGTGCAGGTTTTTGATTGTTGAGTAATTCTGCATATTCCTTAAAACAATCGCTTATTCAGAACCTGAAAACTAAGCAAACTAAAGAGGGAAATAATTGCAGCAGGGAACAGAGATTTTCTGTTGGGTGATACTAATACTTTACTTAGTGGATAGGAAGTGACAACTGCTCATTAGCTGAGCTATCCCCACCTTGACTCACTTTCCCTTGAGCTGAGCTAGGAAGAAATGCACATCTGTAGAAGACAGATCAAGAAAACTGCAAGGCATGGGAGGATCCTCACAGGTGCTGCTCTGCCTGTGGTGGGTCATGCTCCATGGGCTGCATCACACGTAGTTCTGGGGTGGTTGCTGGCACTACCCCGGGACTTGGGGAACCTGCTTACGTACGAATTCTCTCGCTGTCGTGGACTAAGCGTGTTGTGTTGGAAACATTACCGCTGCAGATTTGCCCCCAAGAAAATCTGCCTGGAAGACCTGTCCCGATAGAAGTAACCCTATTCCAGCATGAGGAAGGCTTTCTAGAAATCATTTGTACCCTGAGCTAATTAAAATGAGAGATCTGCACTGCCAAACCACAACTGCTTTCTAGTGTCTGGAATCTTGCTTTAAACTGATGCAAATACATGTGTTCTACATCTGTTCTGGAGAGTTCAGCCCTGACATTCCTTCATCCCATGCAATATTTGTGAAATAAAAGGAAAAAAAGAGGATTGGATGTGCTTCATACAGATAGGATATTTAGTCAGCTTGGAAGTGCTTCCACCATGGTTTCAGTGCTCAGGGACTGCTCCTGACGGCCTGGGTTCAATTGAAGTTGGTAACTAATTGTGACTGACTGTGCTCTCACTTTAGTTAATTATTGCAGGTCTGTCATGGGAAACAAGATGGAAGTGGAATGTATTTGCAAACATAAACAGCAGTGCTACTGCAGCCCCTTCTCCTTTCCTTTAGAATGCACTGCAGTTGGAGTGGGCATAGGACTGTCAGTAGTTCCGTGAGCTACCTACCTCGAAAGGCTTTTCCCTAGGCTCTGCTCCAGGGGGTTTCCATAACCCCTCTGTGCTCTTTGCTAAGTACTCCAGCTTTGTTTAGCAACAGGAATGGATGGACATTGTGAATATCTTAGGGACAGACTCCTTTGTTTGGTGATCAGTAGCAGTGAGATGGTGATCGAACACCAAGCAACTTCTGTGGAAGTTGTAACAGTTCCAATTCTGTAGAATTGTAACAGTTGTAGGAGGGTTTTTTTGGTTTAACTGGCAGTATTTGAGATAAAAATATTGTCTATCATATGATTCTGAACTAGTGTTGACTGAGTTGTCAAAATAAGGTGGGATAAAATAAATTGAATTTTTCCTTTTACTGGACATATGAAATTAGATAGATCTGTTAATATTATTTGTCGACTCATTCATTTTTCATCCCAGTGCCTGATTATCCCCTTTCCTCTGGCACTGAACACGGCTGAGACCCAGAAGCTAGAGATGTCGTTGGTGGATATTGCCAGAATCAGAGAGTTTCAAGCTGTGCCCCTTCAATTAGATTTGCTTATTTCTCAGCCCTGTGTGCTGCATTCCCTTATTTTCTATCCTGTGTGTCTGTAAGTCCAGCATCCCATGCAGGTGGAAGTAAAGCACTCCACCACAGGAACAGTGCAGGGTCAAATAATTAGTGCTGCTGTGGAGTGAGCACTCTGCAGGAGCCCTGCCCATGAGAGTCAGGGCGGAGCTCAGGGCTCCTGTGCTGCGGGAGATGTGTGACCACTCACCTCTGTGGCTCAAGACCTCGGCAACAGAGCCCAGAAACAGCACCTGACGTTCCAGGCAGATTGGCCTCTTCTGTTGCACAGAAAGCCATGTCAGAGCTGGCTGCCATGCAGATCAAAACACAGGCCAGGAGCGTAAACCTCGGGGATCAAAATGTGGTCTTGGGAGCAAAGATCTGCTTGTTCCATTTAGCAGATATTTCTGACACAGCGTGCTTAGTCATCAGCTTTTCCCAGGAGGTTTTATTTGCACATGTCTCAGGCACAGACATTACTGTCACACCAAAATGGTACAGAGTGAATTTATAGCAACCACTGTCTGAGATGGGAACTAAATGGGTTAAGAATAGAAAAACAGGCAGCAAGATGACAAATTGTCTTCCACCTCAGAGCCTAAATATCAGTAGGTTAAGTAAATCTCAACGGAAACAAAAACTTCCCTCTGCTTCACAGCAAGCATCCCAAATGGCCGTGGTTGGGAAGGAATTGGAGGAGGCGGGTGGTGTGCTCCACCAGAACCCTGCTCTGCCCCAGCAGCTTCCTCTCTTCCCCCCCCCCCCACCCCGAGGGTGTGCAGCCTCAGACTTAGGTGGCGAGCACCTGGGCAAACGATGACCACGTGCTTTTTTAGAAAAACAGATACAGAGAAGGTCATGGGAAACATTTGCCACCCTTTGTTTTTTAATTAAATAACCCCCAAACCCTAGCCTAGGCTTACCTGAGATCCCAAAGATGTAATTGTGATGCTATAAAGCCACAAAGTGGCTTTTTAGGAAAAGATGTTTCAATAACGCCATGACTGAATAAAGCAGTTAAATAGTCTGGCTAAGTCTCAAGTGTCTGGACATGGTTTCTTGGTCAGTGAATGCAGAAATAAGAGTTTATACCTTGCAAATGAACTGGCCTCTGTTCTGTGACCGATGCCTGGCTCTTGGTTTGAGGCTGGATGTCCCGACACCTGAGAACTGTGTTGTTAAGGGTGTGCTGTGAGTACTTAGATTTTGCGATTTTTCTGTCTGCTCAGGCAGTTGCCAACCAGGTACACCTAGGTATTGGCAAAATACAAATGCCTCTGGTGCAAACGGAAAGCCCTCTGAAAAGCTCTAAGTCTGTGCGAAGTGTTTTAGGTCTCATGTGCTGCTGGCTTGTGTAGGTGCCGGTGGGCTACAGCCCCAAGAACCTGGACACTTTTCCAGTGTAGTACTGTATCGTAGCACAGCTCCTGAACCACAGCTTTGTCATCTCTAGAAGCAAGAGGGAAACTTGATTTTAGAAGGATGCTCCTCATGTTGTCAAGCAAAGACCTCCAAGGAGGAAAAACTGCCAGAATTACCATTTGTTTCTGCTCTATTAAACTGCATGTTATCTATGCTGTCCTGCCTTTCTTTTTTGCACTCTTACCTGGACATGTGCTCCAGATTTGGGAATTCAGGTTCCATGCTGTCCCAGTTGGGTTCATGCTTACCCTTCCAGTGCTTCCACTGTCTTAACTCTGAGGTGCTGAAGAGGAGTCCGTAGTTGACTGGGCTTTGTATGGGAGGGAGCATTTTTGTATTTTTTTCTGATGCTGCCACAACCCCAGTGGGGTCAGGACCAAAGCATGGCGAGGTGCAGTTACTAGCCTGAGCGAGGCATTTAGCACGAGCAAACTGCCTTTCAAGGCGTGCCCACTGTTCTTCCTTCTGCTCTGGGATGCTCATTATCCAGTTTGCCCTGCACCAAATTCCAGAGCTGCTTTGCCTGTGTGATCAAGTGGCGGTGGTGCAGGAGCAGTCCGTGCAGTAGTGATCCTGAGCTTCCCCAGGCTTCGGGAACCAAACCCTGATGTGCTGGGAGCAGCATCCCAGGTGTTGTCTGTGTCAGGTTCCAGTGACTACGGGGGATGGGAATGGTCCACAGCGGTAGTCACGCCCAGCAGAGGCTGGAACCTGGTGTGGATACCTTGGGCCTGCTCCAGGGCGGGAGTGCTGCTATGGAAGGAAGGTTGTAAATTGTTTAAAAGAGCAAGTGCTGTATGAGGAAATTGTACCAGTGTGTTGGACTGGATTGTGCTTTCAGGACAGGAGACTTATATTTATTAGCTTAAAATAATGTTGTTTTTATAACAGCTTCTAGAAGTCCTTCCTGAGGCTAGGCTAGACTCTGGAAATGCAGAGATGGAGACCAGGAGTGTCCTGAAGCATATGGAGGAAAATGTGCTATAAAGTTACCTGCCCAGGAATTTACTGTAGGAAAAAGGGAAATTTCAGGGAAGAACTCTTGACCCGGTATGTTTTCGATGTGTATTGGAGTCTTTCTCAGTGTGGGGTGTGCTAGTTTCCATCAAGGCATGTACAGGTACGGTGGTGCCAGTTCACCTCAGAGACCTCGGCAGGTGAACTAAAACACCAGGGAGAGTCTGAGGGGGGGCAATGAAGGAAGTGGGGAGGGAAGGTCTGTGCTAACACAATGTAAGTGCATAATTCCACATTCTTGGGAGAGTTTTGCTGAAACGTCCACTTTTAAAGAAAATATTTGGGGATCATTATTACAGGAAATAAATTTCATGGTGTTTTTAAGTTGTATCTATAAAAAGCTAGAAAGGATACCGAGTAGACAGTCCTGGTCTGGTGAGCGGGCCCCACAGCTGTGTTGGCTTCACAAATGTTTTGCATGTGCTGTTCTTAAAGAGCAAAGGAGAACAAAAGGGGGGAAAAAGCCCAACATAAAAACCTTCAGTCCCCTCATCTTCCAAACCATAAGAATTTTTCCTGTTTTTTTGTGTAATAATTGTATCAATTATGGTTTGCGGTTTTTTCCGCTAAGTGTTTGAAATAATTAGAGAAGACTTGAACTCCAAGAAGCGGCTGTTGGGAAAATCAGGCATAAAAAGAGCCCAACCGTATTTGGGAAATGGAATTGCAGTTATGTAAATTGCAGCTACTGGATGTGTAGGCATGGGAGCCCAGGAGAGCGGAACTGGCAAGCTCTCGGTTACGGTGGAGAGAAATTCTCATTTGTGCTGTAAGGCAAGGCCACACTCGGCAGTTTGCTTGCGAGCGTGAAATCGCATCACGGACGCGTCTGCTTGCTACTTCTATTTTGGTGTGGAAGTCAAGTGGCTGGAAGTTTCTGTCTTTAATGATTTCCTCTTGTTTGCTCTAGCAAACAGCTGCACCACATTGTCTGACACCAGTTAGAGTATTTACTGGCCAGTGCTCTGCAGAGATGAAAAGGGAGGCGTTTAATCTAATCTCCTTGGATGTCTCAGCGTTTGCACTTGGAAGTTTTCTTTTCTGCAGTCTTTGGGCAAGTGCAGAACAAATTAATGTTGCAGTTTGACACAGACTGCCCTCTGAGGCTGATTACTGCCAGGAGCTCCTGAGGCACATCTTGAAGAGCTCTTTGCCGTAGGGTACAGGAAGTAGAAAAAAATATACTGTGACTCAGAATTGCTTTTAAGCATCAATCTGAGCAGATCTGAGTAAAATCATGATTTGGGCTTCTTCAACTTGTTAACCAGGGATTTAGACCAGAACATAAGCCTTATGAAATACATGAAAACAAAGGGGTTTTTTAGGTCATTTTTGATAACTGAAGCCTGCATTGAGGCAGGAAGGACGCTCAGATCTGGCTGGAAGTGAATTCACAATGTGGCATGGGGACCCAAGTCCACCTACAGACAGTCATTCAGGTTCCTGAGAGTCACTGTGAGGAAGTTCCTTCTCATCTCTCCAGTCATGTTGTGCTTGGGGTGGTCACTGCAAGGACTTCAGACTATGAGGAGCTATCTCTGTGCTAGCAGTGTACTGTCACAGCTCTCAGTCTTTAAGGAAATCTACTAGGCAGTAACCCACGGCATCCTCTCAAAAGGTTGGAGAAATGTATGGAAATGAACAGTTATTGACAAGACTAACTCAGGATGCCTTAATAGGCAGCTAAATGTATAACTTTGTGCTGTGTGCTTGTGTGTTACTGCCCCAACAGTTTCTGCTGTTTCGAACAAAAAGTAGGCAGATATATCCCCATGCTTTCTTGTTCCTCCTCATAAAACCGGTTTTCAGTCAAGGTCTTTTTTCCTGTGGGTCAATGCGTTTTTGCCTGATATTTTAAGGCCTGCAGAAGGCTGGACCTGTGCAGTGCCCAGAGGCAGCAATGGGAGTCTCAGGACACCGGTGACAGGTACATCACCTGAAGGAGTTCCTAAATTCTTGAACCTGCTCAGTGAACATTGTTTGAATATGAGAGCTGTATGAAGACATTAGTTTTACCTTCAGCCAGTGCAAGTTCTCTGTCTCCACAGCACCAGTATGCTAGGCTGGGAGCGAGCCTGGGAGATGGTGGTAAAGCACTTGTGTTAGCTCGCACAGTGCACGCGGGGAGTCAGAAACGAGGTCTCCTCAACACCAAGATGTATGCTTTAGCAATAAAAAAATTTGCTTTCCCCATCCAAATCCCCAAGTGCTGTTTTGTAAAAATATCTAGAGCAGCAACTTTTCATTTGTAATCCAGCTTGCATAGCAGACGCTGGAGGTTGGGTGCAACAAATCAAGATGGAAATGGCTGGTGCATACTTCTTGGTTCGGCCATATGCTGCAAGCGATGGTTTTGACAGATGCATTTTTCCCTAGAGATTGCGTTTAGTTCATCAGCCTTAGTTTAATGTGAAGGATCTGAGGTAAAATTCCAGGGCTCCGTCCATTAGCCACCAAGCCCATAGTGTTCATGTTAAAACAGCACGGTGGGAAACGTGACCTGGTGCTTCGGAATTGTACTGGTGTCAGCTGTGCTGCAGCACTGCGTTCATTATGTCATACCACACACATCTGATAAGGGAAGACATGATGGCGTTGGATAAGTTCCTGTGCACAAGAACTCTGCAGGTCATGTGGAGAGTTCTGGTTTTTATTTAATAACCGAGGTATGCAGGTGCTAATTTGAACCAGATGTGTGTGAGGCCAAAGCCAAAGTTTGTTACACCACAGTGAAATGATGGCCTTGCATTTCTGGGACTGGAAGGAGGTTTTGGATCAATCTCTATTTACTAAAATATTTAGGCAATTACGAATTCTAGCACTTGAATTCTTTATTTCAGTTTTGCTTGAAGAGTTACCTCTATTTCCTCCCTCCATTTTAAGCCCCTTTGATACGGTCACACTTGAGGAACCCTTTCTGGAGCGGCCAAATTGGTACTGAAGCATCAGGAGGTTATTGGCCCAGGTCTCGCTTCCCTGCGAGTCAGTGGTGTTGGGATTGCATCTGTCTGTGGAGACAGGCGTCTGCCATGCACAGAGAGCCTGTGTGAGGGCTGAGATAGTCCCAGCTTTGGTGCCTTGGTCCCTCCAGTGGCACAGGCATCTCCATGGATGCTGGAGTGTGGTGGGTAGAGGCACAGGTGTGAGTAGGCAGCTGGTGCAGAGGGAGGGGCTGCCTCATTAGGGACATATATATATGTATGTATGTATGTATGTATATTTATACATATATATATTTTTTATATATATACACATATATATATATATATATATAAATGTTTCCTCTTGCTTACCTTATTATCCTCTTCAGACAGCAGGAAATAAATTGACTATTTGCATGATGTGCTGTATTTCAATTTCAACATGTAAGAGGCAGCAGGTCCATCAGGCAGCTGCATGTTACCTTTTTACCCTAATGTGTTCCAGGTTCATGGAGCTAGTGAGGAGAAGACCAACTGCCACACATTTGGGTTATGCCAAGCTCAGTGGTGAATTTCTTGTATTTTGGTTGGATCTGCCAGTGCTGTAGGGTAAGATGATGATGTTGAATGAACCATTACCTCTGGTGTACTGGGCCAGCGCAGAACCTTGATGCTTTGAAATGGGTATGAGCCCTGGAACGCTGGTGAGGCTGTGCCAGAGGAGCAGGGGAGGCTGCAGGCTCCGTGATGGGAGCGCTCCCTGTTGGCCTGGGAGGCCTCACACAGGTTGGCATTTCTGTTTTCAATCGGGTTCCTGGTTAGGTGTGTTTGGCCGGGTCTGTCCCTTGTAGTGCAATGGGAGAAGCAGAGTGTTCAACCTGCAGATTGGTTATTGACAGGAATTCCAAAGTGAGGCTTCAACATGACTGTTCTGAACAGTGTTTTCTCGTGTGGAGACTGCCTGGACTGCTTAGATTTTTGGCTTAACAACAGGTTAAGAGGCTTTGCATACTTGCGAGTTTGAACCTCGTTAAAACGGGTTTTTTTAAATCAAAGTTAACCTCCCGAAATCAAGAGTGTTTTGCTTCTCAGGTTTCTGCTCATCTTTGCTTTTTCTCTGATTTAATAATATTTGTACATTCCAGGGATGTGCTTTTGCTGCTGCTCTGTAGCATAGTAGCAAGATCTGCTCTAATGCTTGCACAAAATTTATTGATCCCTTTTCAGTGCTCGTTGGGGAGTCTCTTATGGGGCCTAAAATGATTAAAAATAGCAGTGTTGCTTTCCATTATGGGTCTGACTTTCCCAGTCACCAGAGTTACAACAGTTACTATAGTTTGGAACCGAGCTGCTGATAGCATGCTTAGCCAAATCATAGATTCATGTCTAGGACTTGTTTAAAATAGCTGTGACTTTGTTGTATGCCAATCACTTTCACCAGGAGAGAGCGTGGAGTTGCTGTAACCCAAGTGCCCTTTTTGTTGTCCTTGGTGAAGAAGATCCATTGTATGGAAGCTGTCAGTTCCACAGGCAAAAGGAAGTATTTTTCGTAAAGTGGAATCTTCAGTTTTATTTCTGAGCAATGTGCTCAGCCTGATTATTGAAAGAACTAAAAGCTGAACAATGATGTGAGAGCTGGCAATGCAAGTGCCTTTAATTAAGTTAGATAGCCCAATGCAGTTAATGGAGGTATAATATGTGTCCAGCTTGATGTGAAATGTGTTTATTCAAACCTTTAATGGGAGGGTGTTTCAGCTTTGTGATTTACCCCTCCTCAGGTAGCCAGATGTGGAGAAAGCACCTTCTACTTGGCCAAAACTGCTATGGAACTGTAATTATCCACTTTCTGAATCGTGCCAGCTCCATTGCTTTCTTGATCTCTGTGTCATTTTCCTCCTAAACACCCTGGAGTTAAAGGAAACAAAGACTAAATGCTCATGTAGTGGGTCAGGTGAGCTCTACCAGCTTTGTTAAATCGTCTGTATCTTGGATTCATATCAAACAACTCCTGTCATCTTTTCCTAGCATTTGTCTGGTTTACACAGCAAGATGTACACAGGTTCTTCTCTTTCAAAACCTGCTTTGTTGTGGGGTTTTTTAGCAGAGTTGATCTTGCTGCATGCCTTTGCTGTGTACACACAATTGCTGTCTGAACAGCGGTGTGATAATGAATTTGTTTCTTATACAGGTGACCATTCAGTCCAAATGAAAGAGAGAGTTACATTTCAGTCTTGTTTCTTTTGGGTTTTTTGACCACTCTAGAATTGAAGTTTGGGCCTGCCTTTCTTCTTTCCCAATGGAAATCCGTGATTTTTGTTTTCAAAAGCCATCTTGTTTTACTAGAAGGCATTGACTGAAAGGGGTGAGAACACGTGTCTTTTTAAACTTGGTGTATGACTTCCCTGTTACTTCTGCTCTTTTGCTTTAATCTTTTGTATAGGGACATATTGAATTTGATGGCTGAACTCAGACTCCAGCGGGAACAGCATAGGTATAATTTTCCAAATCTTCCTTGTGCCTGAGGAACACCAGAGGAACCTTTGTTGTGGAACGCTACATGCTGCCAGCCTCATGCTCGTGGTACCCACTCATGTTAGCATTGGTGATCTAGACCAATAGTGGAGCAAGTAAAATTAGAAAACTTCCTGGTGAAAGAGAGACATGGATTCTTTGGCAGTCCATATAGCAGAGGGATCCTCTGTGCTTCTATTCCAATGCCATTACCTCTGACAGCCATGAAGAAAATGAGGCAGGGGAAGGCTTAAGGTTCCTTAAAAGCTTCCAGCTGCTAAGATCTATTCCTAGGACCAAGACCACTTGGCTTTGACGAACACACCCAGTTCATCTGAAAGCTTTTCCTCAAGCTCACTCTCAGCACAAGGATCGTGGTGTTCTGCTGTGTCTCGTACCTCTGCAGTTTTCCTGCTCATCAGGATGGATAGTTGTGCCTGAACTCCAGGGTTATTCAGAAATGCAACAGAGCTGTTGCTGACAGGCAAAAGGCAGATTCATACAGACAAGCAGGAAAATGTCTTTTAGGAGTATTTTTACATAGCTTCAATAGCAGTTTTTCTTTTACAATTTTTCTTCAGGATGGCAACTTGACTTGATCACAGTCAAGGCCTGAGTTCACCTTGAACTTAAGCGTCAATTCACCTTGTCCGTCTCTGCCCCTGAAACAGGCCAGGTGTAGCGCAGCGGCTTACCTGCATCCAGCCTGCCTCTCCAATGGATTTAGAGAGAAAGTGCCAAAGTTTACTGAATGTAAGTTTCCATGGTAATTGTCAGGGATCATCTGCTTTATATGTCTGATATGAAACAGCCAGTGTTGTGTTGGAAAATCACAGGTCCTTTAGATATTTTCTTTTGCAAACCCTGGGACAAGGATGTTATGGGCGGTTTGGATGAGGTTGGAGTAACCTGCTAACGCTGTGCGCTGCAGCCACGTGGCCACGCCAGGACCGCAGGAGTGATCGATTGCATACAGGCAGCCCCAGGTATGCATGTGTGGCAAAGCCTCTGGGTGTGAAGCCCACACCTGGACACGTTTTCTGGGATTGGGTATTGTTGGTGCTGAGGTGTCTGCACTACTTTGTTGTATGTGGTGAGGAAAGCTTTTCCAAAAATTACAGAGTTGTAGCTTCCACCTCTGCTGGTGGTGTTTCATACTGAGCAAAAATTCTCTCATCTTGAACAAAACCAGTAATTAATGACACAAGCCCAGGTCGCTGACTGTGTTGGGATGCCTCCAGCTCCCTAGGATTTCATGGTGCAGCTTCAGCACATAAATTGCCTTTTATTGCAGGCTTGTCCTGTTTATTTTTACATGAAAAGGTTAGGACAGCTGAAATGATGCCTGAGGGAGCAAAAGCTTATCTCCACCAGGTCCCTGTGTTATTCCCCACGTCCCAGTTACACTCTGCAGCACCATAAAACTTTCCTGGTTTGAAAAGCTGCTCGAGTTCTGCACTCGGAGGCCCCAAACGACAATAATTGGCCATCACTGGATATTGCAAACACGGTGTGCTTACAGTGGAGCTCGGGAAGTTGCACAGGGAACGCATTCTTTGGAATCCTCTTTGTTTTATCATTGCAGAACAACCCACAAAGATTTGTATTATTGCACCTGAATAAATAGTGCTCTGCACTTCCCCCATTGAGGTCAGCGCTGGTGCGGGGCCGTTCCTGGGCCCCTTCCCTGCTGCTCCTGCTGCAGCGCCGGAGCCTGGTGCCCATGCCACCTGAGCAGGTGTCACAGAGGGCATGTTTGTGGATATTCTTCTTGAAAGGCCAGCTGCTGGACACCAGCAGTTCTTTGTGCAGCAGTATTTTCCTAGCAGGCAGGAGCAGCATTCATCTGCATGTTTGCAGTTACAACCACCACCACAGTTTTAGCAGCGCAGCCTTGCCAAATTCTCTAAATAATTTCATTATAATGCATAATAACAGGTGTATGGTGTAGTTGCCAGTTTCTGCTTGCTGGCTGGGTGAGTAAATTATTCTTTGCAAAATGAGAACGATATTTAATTGGTATTTGAAGATAGAAATGACTAATAGCAATTGCACAAGCTTCAGCTATGAACAGGTAGAGTTGGATCGCTAGCATTTCCATGTGGTCGCTAGCTAAAGGAAAACACCTTCCTTGAAAGCCATTTTCAGCTGCATAGAATGACAAGACCTGTGTTACTTGAGAAATATATTTTCCATATAACTCCTAGGGTTTTGATTATAGTTTTTGTTTTTTGTTTTTTTTTTTTTTTAACTTTTTTCCCCCTTCTTTTTGAGTCAGTGTTGCTGTTAGGAAGTGAAAAGCACTAGTGAAAAGCACTTCTTGTGTAGTTCCAGCATGGCTGCTCTGCAAATACATTTTTAAATTTAGAAGTCTGAGCAGACACGAAAACCAGATTTCCCTGGTCTTGGCTGTGGAGGCTTTTGGGGCTTACATGGTCTGACTACTGCTGAGCTGAAGTCTGATTTCGGAGCCAAACTTCTTTTTTCTACATTGTTCTCGTGCAGACCAGACATTTGTACTAGGCAGGACATACTGCCAAAATACGGAATTGCACCTCCTGCACACAAATATTACGGAAGGAGTCTCAAAATGACTGGCCTCTGCCAGGTCAGATGCAAATATATGTAGAACTGGAAGCTATCGCCCAGAGGCTTTGCTGATTTATATTCTTTGAGGGTGTGGTCACCTTATCCTGTTATCTGTCCAGTTTAGAGTTCTGGATTCCATGTTTTGAGCATAAAGACATTGCTGCCTTATGCTCTGGAGCATTATGAACATCAGCATTTCCTCAGTCAGAAATGCAGTTTACATTCTTTTCAGCAATTCTCTCTCCAGAGGGAAAGTCTGGGATTCCTCTTGTACATGCTCTGCAGTATTGGTGTTTGGAGGATTTGGGGCCTTAATGTTCAGCTTCTGAGGGCTCTTTCAGGTTTCCTGAATAATCCCTTTTATACACAACATTTCAGAACGACTGCGCTGGGGGCTGCAGCCGAAGTTTGCCTCTAAAGGGCCTTAAAAACAGGCTTGTGAAAATAGCTGTGGTCAGCAGTGCTGTCTGCAGCAGGTGGGCAGCGCCGAGGTAAGCGACCCGGCTCTTCCACATCTAGAAGGACCTTTTATTATCCCGGTGTCCAACCTGCACTCGTCCCGGGACAGGCATCACCTCCACTGCTGCAGGTGAGAACAGACCATTAGTGCCACCAGAATATCTGAAGAAACACTTGTAGAAAATCACTGATCCATCTGGAGGTCAGGGCAGCCTGACAGAGGGGTTAATCGCTCCGAGTATCCTGCAGGCGTATCTGGGGACTTTGGACTTGGCTTTGGTATGTCTTTAACAAAACAAGGGACTTTGCATTTAATAGCTAGGGATAAGGCTTTTGTTTGCACAATGTAGTATTTCATCAAATACTACATTCTTTAAGTGAAAAAAGTAAAAACTGCAGGTTCGAAAGATGCTTATGCTGGATTCTTGGCTGAGGGGGAGTGAGGCAGCAGATTAATTTCTAGCGAGATGGCTGCCATCAGCTGGAAAATAAAGGGGTTTGGGCTGTTTGGTCTCAGCACTCGCTTAGGAGCCTGGAGAGGCCAGGAACTATTCCTGAGGCAGGGCTGTTGAGCAGCCTGCTGAGGGGACACCAGTGCCCCACTGTCCCACCCCTCTCTCGCAGCCCCTGGAATTCCCCATTTGGTATCAAGAGGGGAGAACCTGCTGTGTGATGGCTGACGAGCCTCTGTGCTTCAGGAAATCTTCTCTTGGATGGGAATCGAGGTGCCAATGGGACTTGTGTCTCAGTGTGCTCACCCGAATATGCGGTTTCTGCTGCCACCTGCTTTGGGCTTGATTTACTTTTGAGAGCTTTAAGTCATGGCATTCACAGGCGCAGATGGAAGTTTAGAGTTTACCTTTTAGTGCTGGAAAGTTTGCAGTTTTGAAACCCTTTGTCTCAAAGAACCACATAAACTGCTGCTGGGGGAAGCAGGTGGTACCAGACCAATGATTTTTGTTGTGGGGATGACACGACTTAGTTGTTTAAGAAATTCACAAACTATGCTGTGTTTATACATTGAGCATAGGGAACTCATACTAGAAAAAGGAAAAGAGCACAACAAAATACACAGATCGCGTTCCAATCCACAGTCTCAAGTCAAATGAAACAGTTTTGGGGTAATTATCCTGAGGGAGCCTGCAGCCTGCTGTGGTTTGAGCACCCGGCAGCTCCGCAGGCGTCAGGGTGGTGCAGGAGCTGTGGGGAGGGCACAGAGATAGATATGAACCTTGTGGAAAGGCTCAGCTTCAATTTTCCTGTCCGGCCACAGGTATCGCTTTTCACCTTGGGTGAATTGCTTAAAGCTGTTAATGGATCTTTAACACTGGGTTACTTCCAAGCTTAGGAAATTCCCCTTTATGATTTCTCACAGATGTCAGGGAGCAGCAGGAGTTGGGAGCACCTCTGCCAAGGCAGGGAGCTGGAGCTGAGGTGGCAGCACAGTGGGCACCCAGGGCTGGTGACGCCAGCCAGGGTCAGCCACGACACTGTGGTATGGACGGGGTGGGTCAGAGGTTCAGGTTGAAAGGTCAGTAGGTACAAGGCACAGGGCCGTGCAAATACCCACAGCCTGGGCAATGGCCAGAACTCCCCGGGCTGTTGGGCAGCGGATGCTTGGAAGAGGGCTGGCATCTCCAGAGGTTGGCAAGGGGCCGCAGGTGCCTCGATGCCAGGCTCTTGGCTCACCAAGGTGGCTGTGTGCTGGGGTGTCGCTGTTTTAATGGCTGTTTGCTTTTTACTAACATTGTTTTGGTCAGAAATAAGTATAGAATTCCCTGGTTTTGGACTATCAGTGCTCAGTTTCCCTGGAGGTGAGCAGGTTTAACAGCATGAACAAAATAACAAGGAAAACCAATTCCTCATTGCTGGGCTTCCCAGGAAGGGGTGCCCAGGAGGGAGCCTCCAAAAGAGGAACACACTGCGAGGGCTGTGCAGACAGGAGGCAGATGCTGTGGCTGAGATGGGCCGCTGGTACCTGCAGAGTGTGTCCAGGCACTTGGCTGCTTAACTCAGTGTTACGGAGCTGTGAAACTCGGCAGTCTGCCAGCCTTACCGGAGGAGGCGATTTTTGTGGGAATAAATGTGGAATTCACCTTTTGATGAAGACAGCACAAGACCCGGGGTTCCGTGCGCTGGTTTCTGTTGGCAGCCTGTGCTGGGGAGGCTGTGCCGGAGCTGGGCGCAGGCAGAGTGCCAGCGCTGTTCCCGTGCCCAGGACAAGGGCTCTTCTGAGACACGGGAGCCACAGCCAGCGAGGAAACCACTGGCCAGTTGTTGAGGTGGCCTTGGTCAGTGGCATGTTTACAGACGCCAGGTGTCTCGCAGGAGGGGCACTGTAAACAGCACAGCCCACGGAGCTGTGGTTGAGGCACACAGGTACTTTCCAAAGGAGCTGCAGTTCCTGGTTGCTCTGGCTTTGTGCAGAAAGCCTGTCTGCAATCCCACAGGCTGTTTGAAGCCCCTGAGATACCCGCAGAGTGTGTCTGGTGTTGTTTCCAGGCGGCAGCTGGGGGAATTTCTGGTTTGCACTTTCATTTTAATCTGAGTTCACTTAGAATAAAAGGCAATAGTGCTGATAGAGCTGCTGCTGAGGATCTCTCTTGGCACAGGAGAGGCACTTTCCCCCTCTGAGATACAGTTTTCCTTTGAACTCGTGTGGAAGCACCTGATACCACTAAAAGCCTTCATACCTTTTTTTCCTGTGTACTTTTACCTCTGCTCTGCCAGCAGACAAAAGGGCTGTGAAGCCCTGACCATCGAGGAGATGTCCTGAGCTGAGCCAGGGCAGAGAGGGAAGGAGAGGCCAGGTCTGAGCAGCAATGACATGACATGCTTTGAAAATTGGTTTCTAGCATCAGCGCTAACAGGAGTGAAGTAGTGTTGAAATCCACTGTATGGGAGATGATTGGTTTGCAGATTTTGTTTGAGGCATCTGCCAGTGTTGATTTAAAGGTGTGTCTAGGGAAAATTTGGCAAAATGGATCACCTTTCAAAAGCAGCAAGGGCAGTTGAACAGGAATAGGGACAATCATGTCAGGTTCTCCCCCGGGAACCCCAGGCCATGGGCAGGCAGTGTCTGTCCGCTGCTGCTGCAATCTGACGTGTGTGTCGTGAACAACAGCAGCAGTTTCTTCAGGCTGAGGGTGCCTCCCAATCAATAGTGCTACAATGGCAACCTGAAAAATTGCTTTGACTTGAAAATTGCTGCACTTAAGCAAATTATGTATCTTAAATTGCTCATCTTACTTTAGAATTACAGACTGTTAAAAATAATTTTCAAATATTGGCTTTGATTTAATGCTACTTTTTCTCCCTTTATCTCAAGATAAAGGCTTGTTATTCAGTATTTGCATCCTTAAAAGTCTGCTCATCTGCTGAATGATTTCAGAAATGCCGTGAAATGAGAGTTGCTAATTTACTACTTGTGTCTGTGGGATTATGCTCTGCTGTCACTTGATGGCAACTATTCAGGGATCCATTTTGATCCTATTAATGCCAGTTGAAAACTGGGGTTCCATGTTCCAATTTTATTTTCTTAACCAGAAATAGGGCTAGGAAATTTTTGAAAATTGCTTTTAATTGGCTGGGTGTGCTTTGGAAAGAATGTTTTAGGAGAGCAGAACTTTCCCTTTAGCCTTTACAGACCCAAGTGTTTGGGCTGGGGAGATTCCAGCATTAATCTCCTGTGTACGAATAGGGGCTGTGGCTGCTCTGTAGTGATCGCAGGTGTTGGTGGCTATGGGGGAAGCATTCCTTGGGCTTTACAAGTCCTCACGCAGCCAGCACATGGTGTGAGCATGCTGGAAATACCCATGGTCTCCCCTGGCTCCTTTGGTGGTTCGCTGTGAGCATTACAAGGCACACAGCTTTTGAACTGGGCACCTGAACAGCTGCGCCTGAGGTCCCGATCGAGGTCAGTCTCAAGGTGCGCCCAGCCTTGCCGGGGGTGTGGGCTCCCAGCCCTCCTGTGCCTGCAGCCTGGGTAGCAGCGGTGGTGGGGAGGGCTGCAGAGCCAGCACGCTGCCGAGCTTGGGGCCGGAGAGTTTCAGAGTCCTTCACAACAGCCTTGGCTTTATGGGCACACTGCTGCTGCTCAACACTGACACACAGATACTGCAGTCCTGGCATGGCGAGGCACAGACAGCTCACAGGGTGGCACAGCCGCAAGGTCATGGAAAGATGAAAAAAACAAGTGTGCTACCTGTTAAGCACCACTGTAATTGGGCAGGAGGGCTCAGTGAGACAGTACCCCAAAAATGCTACTTTTCTTTTTATTATACCAAAAAACTACACTGCCTGTTAGACCTTGTGGACATTTCTGGTCTCCAGATGATTGGAAGCAGCATGGTCTAGCAGAGGACATTGGGCTGAGAATCAGGAGATGAAAATTGTATTACTTATTTTGCTGAACTGCTCTCTGATCTTCAACTAAGTCACTGAACTTTGGCTTATGCTACTGCTTCCCCTCCACCCTTTGCTTGTCTCGTTGACACAGTGAGCACGCTGGAATGAAAACCATCTTTTAGGATGTTTTTATACATCTTCCCCCAACCATAGGCCTCAAATAACATCGATGCTGCTTTCAATAGTGTAAAATGCCAAGTGGTGTGGTGTTACCCGTGGGCTTCTTTGATCAGTACAGAGTCAGCCCAGGAAACATGAGATTTGCTGATATGGCTTCCTTTCATGCACCAAAGCAATCTGGTTAATGGAGTGAATAATTGTTAGCAGAAACTTTGGGTTTGTAGCTGTGGTGGTGGGCTTGGAAGCCTCTGTAATTCCTATGCACACCCCTCTCTTCCACTTTGTTGGCTGGACTGTGTTTTGGTGGCAGTACACAGCGAGTTCTGCCAGAGCTCCAGGCCTGGGCTGCAGCTTTTCCAAGTCTGTGATCTCTAATGCCAGTAGACAGTGGCCCATGTGGGTGGTGATGCTGCTGGGTGCTTGTTGGTTATTCTGCCTGCTATCTGCTGCCCGGGGCACAGTGTCCTCCCAGGATGTGGTACCTGCTGCCCCAGGGTGTACTGCTCTGCAGGGGGAACGTGGTCAGACATAGCTGGACTGGAGTGTGCTGGGACAGGAGCAGATGTAAACAGGCAAGAAAAGGAGATGCAGACACAAGTGGTGGTGTGTGTCTTCTTACACCTTGCAGTGCTCAGAGCAAATAACTTTCCTACAGAAAAAGCGCCATTGTGGGGAACTTGGGATCTGTTTGTCTTTTTTACAGCTGTCATTTCTAAGCCTGACTCTCCTCAGAGCATCTCTCTACTTTCCAGAGGAAGAAATAGCACCTATTTTGGCAAGTGAAGCTTCTTGAATTGCAGGGAGTTGTTATTTCCATTCATTTTCGGATAGCAGCAGATAAAGACCCTGGTTAGAGAGATTTATCAGTCTTTTTGGTAGTGTTCCATATATAAAACATAAGTAGGCTTGTATTTACTCTGGCAGTTACTACTGAGTGCTACTAATGAATTTTTCTCATTGTTTCCTCTTTCATCTTGTGAAAAATTAAATAGACAAGTGTAACCTCCAAGAGAAAGTCTTTGTCTGCGCTGCTGTGGCTGGGTGTGGAGCTTCACCAGGAAGCTACCCAGGGCTGTGACTGCTGGGATCAGGGCACTTGTTTGGGACATGCAGCCACAGCTGATGTATCTGCCCGGGAGAGCGTGCTCTGTGTGTCCCCTCCTGGGATCCTGGCCCTCAAGTCAGGCATTCAGTCAGCAAGTGTTGAATGTGGAGAAATGATGCAGATTAACTGCACTGATCCCAGGCAGAACACCTCCTTAGCTCACTGCACTGCTGTAGGGTCAGCTGGGACATTTGATTGCTTCTACAGTTCTATACCTTGAGCTTGCCTCAGATTCCTGTGCTGTGCATACTGGGAGGGGGGGAAGGTGATTGGAAATGTGATTATCAACAATTTAGAAGAGTTTGACATACCCAAAGATTTCAAACTCTCAAAATTCCATATTTGCTAGTACACAAAAGACCTTTCCAGTTGTTTATTATTCTCTTTACATTTAATTTTGAAGAAGTATTTTTACCTGCCCAAATAATTGACATACATGAATTATACACCTAAAATCCCCAAAGCCGAAGTGCAGGTTTGTTGCATCGTGCCAGCTGTGTCACTGTGTATGTGGCAGTGAGGCAAGAGGAGATAGACCAGCAGAGGTTTGGAGGAGAGGGCTCCCTCCGTGTTAACCCACAGTTGAACTGCAGGGGGGAATTTGAGCAGGTGAACATCACTCAAACTGCAGTTCGTATTCTGGAGATGGACAAGTACTCTGCTTTGCATCTGGAATTAATCTTCCATGTGTAAAATTGCACCTGCAGAAGGGGAATCCAGCTCTCCTGACAGGTCTGCTGTGAGCTTGAAGAGTTTCACAGAACGAATATCAAGTCTTTGAAAAGTAGCTGGGGCCCTGCTGGAAATTGCACTCATCCAGAGCTCTGAGGCTTTTTACCAGCCCTCTCCTGTGAGAGCTCTGGTGGGATAAGCTTTGTTTTGGGCTGTGATGCATTTTTTGGGGGGGGTGGTTTCCTCTGCCCTCATTCCGGCTGACAACTTAACATGTTTTCCTGTAGTGTAATTTATGGCTGAGGGGGCACTGCCCTAAATTCTGCTTCTCTTCCCTCGGTTTCATCCTGTTTGTTTGCTTACTTCTACAGCTCGAAATGTCAGGTTTGCTTTGTCCCTTCCCTTCCCACCCCAGAAGGTTTCTGTGAATCACTGTTCACTTGGAAAAGTTGAATGGTCAAGGAATTTTTTTCACTTAACATTTTGATGCAGGCTCCAGTAACTTGAAAACAAGCAGTTTCAAATGATTTCCAGAAATGCACCTGGAATTCCCTGCAGCATTTTATTCAGTGCCAGGTGTTTAGGGGATGCCTTGTTTGAAGGGGCTCCTGCGGAGCTTGGCTCTGCAGCGCCCGTCTCCCCAGCTCGCCCTGGCTAGGAGCAGCGAGCGTGTTCTTGATGCTCTAGTGTTAGTTGAGCCAGATAACAAGTGGCTCCAAAAGGAGTTGCTCCCAAAAGCGGGTTCTTGTTCTTCCAGAAGTTGCTCCTTCTCTGAAAGAGCTAATGGGTTCTGGTATTTTGGGTTTGTTACCCCAGGAGACCATTACTAGAGGGTTACGTTCAACTTTGTGGAAGGAATTCTGAACTTCCCAAGAAAAGCAGGATTTGGAGATAGCATCTCTGTCTCTCTTCAATCCTGCTTGTCACTTGTTTCTTTCTAATTGGTTATTCATGAATACTCCAGTCTCCTCCCATGCTGAGAGCACTCGGGACCTGTGCAGCCGCTGGTTCTGTAACTCAGCACTACAGCTGGACCCGAATCAAACATCTCTGGAAGGATGCCTGCCTCTTCCCAAGCCCCTAATCAACCAGGAAGAATAATTGTCAGATTCTAAAGAATTACAGTGGCTGGCTAGCTCTTGGTGTAGTATTATGCACTGTTGGCTGAACCTGGCTGGAGACTTTGTCTTGGACTACTGCTGTTGTGGCAGGGTGTGTTTGTCACTTCCTCATGGGAATTGAGGTTGCAGGTTTTCTCTGCAGAATGATTGTTCTGCACTAACCATTGGTGACAGGCAGTACATGTTAGACTTCTCTATATAATTAACCACCATACTCTGATTTCTTAAATCTAGAGACTGAGAACACAGCAGTGTTAGAAATTCCTGCCTGACTTGATGGCCAATCTCAGGACAACATCTGACATTCTGTGCAAGGTGGGCTGTGCTGCTGTCTCTGTTTCCAGTTCTAGGGAAAGCACTGTAGGTAAAACTGTGGGGATCCTTCCCAGTGGAGTCCAGAGACCAAGTCGGATCTGATGTGTCAGTTCCCGAAGCACTCCAGGGGAAACTGACTTTTATAGTTCAGAGGAAGAAACCTGGGGCCTCCATCCTTAGTAAGTTTCCATGGCAAACTTACTAAAGTAAATTGTAAATAGTGTTTATTTATAATCCTCCAAAGTCATTCTGTGAAAAAATGGTTAGAAAAATGTTCCCTATCTTGAACCTGCAGCTGAACTGTGAGCAAAATTTCACTTCTGCTCTTAATCCCAATCATCCCTTCACAATGGTTGACTTTGTACAGAGCCTAAGTGGTTGCTTTATTTTTGTCACTGATGATCAATGAAATAGGCCCAGTTTGATTTTCAGATTGCACAAGACGTACACGGGGTTGGCAGTGAGGCAAAGTGTTTCATAAGTGCCCATTACAAAATAGTTACTGAGGGGCTCGGTGTGATGACAGCCCTGATGGCACACGGTGGGCATGGCTAACAGGGTGCTTGGCATCCTGCTGGCCCTTGGTGTCCTCGGCAGGGACGAGGCCTTGGAGATGACAAGGCACTTGCTGAATTGTGTAAGGATATCGATCTGTGTAATCCCCGGCTGACGGATGCTCTGACAGAGGGTGGCAGCATTTGGGTGGCACGGATGGGGCAGGGCCAATAGCAGCCCTGAGCACGGCAGCTGGGCACGGGTCGGGTTCTCTCCACCCTACCAGGACCTGTGGTGTGCTCCACTGCGAGCCCGAGTAGATCCGTGTCCTCTGGAGCAGCACGGAGCTACGGCGCTGGCAGCACACGGAGCACCATGTTCCCACACGGCCTCCGTGCTGGCCGGGAGGGCTCCTGCCCCCGCGGCGGGCGGCGAGCCCGCGGGTGGAAGCGCATTCCTGCACACAGCACGCTGGGGAGCCAGCTCGGAGCAGGCGAAGCACGTGCTCCCAGGCACCAGATGTGGAGATGGAGCACCTACTGTGCTTCGGCAGTCAATTACTCAAACCCGTAATACTTTTGCTTCTGAAATTAACCACTTTATGAATTATACAAAAGGAAATGATCAGTGTTGACAGCTGATTCTTTTAAATGGAGTGTAACCAAAAACATCATTAAAAATATGTCTGGAGTTCACCATTCCACAGTGCTGACTCTCATCAAGTTTTGAACTGCTGTTAGCAATGGCATGTCTTGCCTGAGATTCTTAATTTTCCAGGTATTGCCTTGTCTTAATAAATCTGCATTTCTCCTCATCAGAAGTAATTATGTTTCCTGGGCACTGCACCAAAACTTGCAGATGTTTTGAAGATGTCCTGATCAGGCAAGGTTAGGACATGGGTTTTAAACTGTATTCTACAGGCAGGGCATCCTTGAAAGCCGACTCCAAGAACTGGTTCAACAGCCCAGAACAAGGAAGTGTGAATGGTTGCCTGTTCATGAACAACTGGGTTTCAACACTGACTGTTAGATGAACCGTCACAAATCAGTGTTAGTCTCTTACGAGAGATCTCTGCGTTTCTGCTGACAACTGACCACCTCAGAGGTATTGCTCACCTCTGCTTTTTGTCATGTCTGGTTTTAGCTTTATGGCTAAGAGACCTTATTCCCTGTGGATGTGAAAAGAACTTTCTTTATGCTTCAGTCAAGGTGACCCAGCTCTGTTTGGTAATCTCCTCTCTCTGTCTGTGTTTCCTTGGAAGCTCCTTGAGAGTACTGCAGGGACCGAAGTACCTGCTTTTGAGCCTGTGGTTAAGGCAATCCCTTGCCATGCTTTTCGTTTTTAAGATGTGCTACACATTCTCCCCTTAGCTGTGACTTCTTAGAACATTCCCCCACCTTTCCTTTTCCTTCAAGATTTTGTGGGTGTTGTTGAAGTAAGTGTTGGCTTCATGTTCAGGAGTCCTTGGAAATGAACTTTTCATGATCTTTTTTAGGATTCCTTCCCCTCTCGCCATCTCTGGATGTTTACTCTCAGCATGTAAGTTGGTTTGGTTTTGGTTTTTTTTTGCTTTTCCATAAAGCCAGCTAATGGTACAGAGCCTGCTTTGATGGAGAATACAGAAAAAGCAGTCCCACTTTCAAAACCCGGTGAGCATAGGAAAGGCATATCAATCGCAGCTGCAAGGTGGGAAGTGCCTGGAAACCTGGAAGCTTCACCCACGCCACATTAGTGGCGGGAGTGATCCAAGTGGCAGGGAGCAACTCCCTGGAAATGGGCCAGAATGGTTTTCTGCACTCAGCCAGGTATGTCTTCCAGTCCCGTGATGGCAGCAATGTGATCAGTGATGCTGTGCGTGAGGAATGCCTTCCCTTGCCTGGAGCATCCTGCACCAGCTTTGCTGGGGAAGGTTCACTGCAGCCTGCACAACAGTTTTGCAGCTTCATCATGCCTTTCTCTCTTTATCTTTGTTTGCTCTAAGTTTGACTTTACCATCTGCCAGCCTTTCCCCAGGACTGTCTGGTCTTTGAGGAGATGCACCTGTTTTTATATGTGTGGAAAAATACTTGAATCGCTTTCCTAATGGGAATCAGTGTTTTGTTTTCACCCTGCGTTTAATAAGTAAACTCCGGTTACTCTTCAGTGCTCTTAAATAATATTTACTAGTTCTGGTTGTTAAAACCTGTGTCACACGGTGAGATGCAGTTCAGGCAGCTGATTAAATGAACATGACTAATACAAATTTATAAAATGTAAACAAGAGAAAAGGAAACATAAACTGAATGTTCACTGGCACTTGGTGACGTCCCAGGGCATAGAGTCGCGCATATCAGACTTGCACAGCAGTGTCTTATAAAAAAAGGCTTTCAGACTCCAGTGATGCCAGCTGAGTAACCTGTGTCCCACTGTAAGGTCAAAGGCCTTTAGGCTCAAGGCTTTTTTTGACTAGTTGTTGTTTTGGTTTGACTGGAAACATTCAGTACTGGCTTTTCCAGATGCCAGCTCCTTTCCTGTGTTTGCATCATGCTTCTGTTCTTTCAGTGGCCGCTGGGATAAAACCAACAGTCCTGGATCCGTAGTAAGGAAACAGTGGCAGGTCGTTACGCTGGATTTTTAGGTTTGTGTGCCTGGTGATTCAAAACACACAACTAAGAATAAGCTTTTGTGTTTTCCATGTAACATTTCTGGTTTGAGTTTTCTTTTTTTCTTTTTCTTTTTTTTTTTAGTGCTGTCAACCATATTTTTGTACGTGAGCCAGGATCCTTCCGGGTGACGTGTGTACTAGTGCAATTAATAACATCTGATTGATTTACCTTTGTTACTACGCTTTAAATCTTCCATTTGGAAGCATATTCCCATATTTATCGTGAAGAACGTCCATATTGAGTTTCCTTCTTGTCCACTCCTCATTCAGACCACCTTGCTTCTTCAGGTGTGCCTGGCGTTGGTCCGTCAGAGTCCCGTGCATGGTGCGCAGACACATGGGGCAGGAAGTTGGGGAGGAGGCTCCTCTGGTTGGAAAAAGGCCAGAAAAAGGCAGAAGACTTGAAGGAAAGGATTGAATTTCAGTGTTTTTCCTTACGAATCTTTGCGCTGCTTTGGAAAACTGCCGTAGGCACTCAGAGGGCTTGTTCTTCGATGAAGACACCCTGGCTGCACCGTGCCATCCACCCTTAAGAGGTGCAGGGTGGCTCCTGCCATTTATCCCAAGTGGTCCTTCCCCCCAGATTCAGAGGGATGACGACTGCCAGGCATTCTGCTGGCAGTTCAGTGGTGTTGAGGCTGAGTTCACTGCAGCATCCAGAGCTGAGCTGCTTGCACTTGGTCCCCGGGACGTTTTGTGGATGTTCTAAAAGGATTTAGTATTGCATTTGTCAGGAGTGACTTTATCTGTGTAGCTCTGCTGTAATTCTTCATAAGAAAAATCTTAGTTTCTTTCATACCATTTTTGGTTAACTTGTCTTTACACTTTTTAAGGTTCAGGTCCTCGGGGGGGAAATACATTGAGTGTAAAGGTGTCAGAAAGGAAAGTGGGAAGGAGAGGTGTCAGTGGCAGGACAGGAAAAGCAAATTGCCTGTTTTTCCAGACCTCCAGCACCGCCTAGGTAAAGTCTACCATGTCTGAGTAGTCCCATGTTTCCTGGGAAATATCAGCAGCCTCACACCCTTGACTCACTAACATCGTGGACAAGGAGGGTTGTGACACACTCAGATGATAAAAAGCGGAGATAAAATCTGTGGGTCTGTCATAGGTGAATAATTGGGACACATGTGAAAGAGACTTTGAAACTTGAATTCTCTGTAGTTGATCAGGAGGGCAAAAATTATAATAATGATTGTTATTCAGTGTGTGTGTGACAGTATTTGACATTTCCCTCTTCCTCTGCCCTGATTTATCCCCCTGTGGCTGATGCAGGCATCCTTGTCAGGGCACAGCGAGGGCTGGTGGCCGGGCTGTGACAGGGAGATGTTGCGAAGCCTGCCTGGCTCTGGGGGGCTCCTCTCCCTGTCCTTGCCCAGACAACCTCTGTGCTGAGCTGCATCTGGAGTGCTGGGATGGTCCCCACACAGCCAGTGCCAGCCTCTGGCCGCCCGCAGCCTGGGCCTTGCCACCCTGGGTGTGCTCTGGATCAGTCCGATGCTGTGCATCACCGGGACACCGGCTTGCCAGGGGGCAATAGGGCACAAGCCTTCCTGCTGGAAAGGTGGCAAAGCAGACACTTTTTTATCAAGTTTTTATTGTCTGTGTAAGTTTGATTTGATCAATTAGTGTCTTAAATCCTGCAACAGTAAACAAGAAGGTGCTTGGAGGAAAGGTTTTACCACCTTCTGTGTTGGATTGCAGCAACTGATTTGCTGCTGTAATGACAACTAAGAAGGACTTTGTGTCCCACAAACTTTATGGCTTGATATGAATGTTTGTTTTAGATACTGCATCTCAAAATCATTGAAAAGTGCTTCTGGGAGAGTTTCTTTTCCACAGCTGCTTTTTTTTTTTTTTGCTTTTGCTTATTGTTTTCTTTTTCTTTTTGGCTTTTTGGTTTTGTTTTTTTGTTTTTTGAGTGGAGGTTGCCAAGGCTTTTCTTTTTGGGGAATTTGCTTTAACTGGAAGTTTTATCCTCATAAAATTCTAATGGTGGAAAAAATTCCCAAAACGAGGATCCCACTCCATGTGGGGAAGGTGGCAGGGGGATGTAAGGAAGAGAGTTTGCTTCCCCACCAGCCCTGGGATCTCATGCAGGGCTCAGCACAAAGCTTGGCTTCCTTGGCTCTCATGGATATATAACTAAATTCAAATCAGAGAACAGCTCAGGAGACAGCAGTGCCTGGTGAGGCTGTGGAAGAGAACTGTCAGACCATGTGCTATGAGAACGTCAGGCATTTCTTGCCAGTGGATAAGGTGCAAGGATAGGGAATGGCCCCCAGCATCTGCTTTATGGCTGGCTGATCACTAGGTAGATGGCTTTTAATGATATAACAAAGACTATTTTGTGTGAATGAAAGAGCTGCTCGGTGAGGTGGTGAAATATTTGCTTAGCTGCAAGCTGTGGACTTCCGTGTGAATTGTCGGGTCCTTCCTACCTGAGCGTGGGGCTCGGCTGGAGCAGTGCCGCAGGCGATAGCGTGCGATTCTGTAACAGGACAGTAAGCAGGTGGTTGTTTTTGTCACACAAAGGAAAGCCCTAACCTTGTCATTAACGCTCCCATAAGCCCCATTATTTTGAGTGAGGGTATTATTTTTGCTGCCTGGGTGACTAAAGGAGCACAGCCTGTCTCGGAGGCTGAGCTCTGTCTGCGCCTGGCATGGCAGGTTTGCAGAGGGATTTGCCTCGAGAATGCAGGCAGACCTTGCCTATGGTAAACACCTTTTTAAATATACATGCACAGGATTGCTCTATTTGGGATCACCTTCTGCAGGACAAAGCTTTGAGACTATGGTTTCTTTGAGAAAATAATCATTAGCACTCTGTACCTACAAAGGACACACACCATTAAGCAGCGACATTTCACGGCATCCCAGCAAATAGCTGATGTGCACTTGACCTAGTTTCATTACATTCTGTATCTGCTAGTCTAGGTATTCTGTGATATACTATGATTACCATTCTCATTGCTGGTGCCTTGGTGACTCTATGAGTTGTAGAGGTCTGAGGTAGAAAGTTTGTGCTGTAAAATATTCAGAACACATTTGTTTTCTTAATGAAGGCTTTGGTACCAGGCACTTCACTTCCTGGCATGACTCCTTTAATGCCACTTTATCCCTTACTTACTCTTGCATTTCCTTACCCTACTATACAGGGAGGGTCAAAAAAGAAAGACTTTGTGTTATTCATATACTTCCTTTGTATTCAAAAGAAAATCTGTAGTAACTTGCTATTTACCTCAGTCATGTTTTGCCCACTGTCTGTTTTACCAGCTCTGAAAAGTTGTCTGGACTGCAGGAATATCCATCAGTGATCTCTCCAGTGTGGCTGTGCCCTCTCAGATGCTGACAATGTACTGAACTGTTCTGTGGAGCCAAGGAGTTCCAAAGAAAGGACATGACTGAAAGTCATCACATAGCTCTTACAAAAAGTAAGAGGAAAGATCAAAGCATTTGCTGACGATTAATTTCCAGCTGTATAAAGAGCACCCCTGCAGTGGCAGAATAACTTCTCTCCAGGAAGGTGGCTTCTTGGACAGGGAGCCTGGAATGGAGTTTCAAGAGCAGCTTTTCATGCTGCTCTTGAAATGAACTTCAAGTTATGCTGGAAGTTGGTTTCATGGGGCATGTTCCTTGTGATTTCACATAAAATGAAGTTTAAAATATTTTCTTAGCTTTATCTTTGTGGGTGAAAGAGGAACCCCAGGGAAATTTCTCAAAAGTGTTTTATTTTGTGTCGTATTAATTGATCATTTTGCCCAAGAAGTTGAGCGTAGTGAAAACAGCAAAGTAAGAAAAAAAGGAGCTGGAGGCAGGGGGTTGGGTAGAGGAGAAGGCTCTTCAACTTCTGCAAAAGGCTTAGTATTCAAGTTACTTCAGCCTTTCACTCTGCAGGGCAATAAGTGAATTACTTAAAATGCCAATTGATCTGGGTGGGAAGTGGAAAGCCACTCTAATCCGATTAATCCCAGAGCATGGGATGCCTTGCTGGCAGTGTGAAAGCAGCCCCTGCACATGCTCAGCTGTTGCTCTTTCACAATGCGTGGTGCAGTTGTCACTCTCAGACTCCTGCCAGCAAAAACATCCGCTGGGTTCATTTTACCACCAAATATTTTTACACTTCTGCGCTAATAAATATAAACTACCCTGGCTGCAACTGCCATGCCCCATCCTACCATTCCTTGCATCACACAAGAGATGCGAGTTGAGCTATGCTGCTGTCCTGTTCATCCTCCCAGCAGCATGATTCCTCCCCTCTGGTGCTGATTCTAGCCCCTGAGTGTAGGAATGAGCAGAAGGGGAAAACTTCAAATGAGCCCTTAGGGTTGTACTCTGTTGACAGTCTGTCCTGCCTGCTCCTAGGGGAGCCTGGAAGGATTTTCCCCTAGCTGGCTGCCATTACAGACATGTCCATATGTTCAGAGCTTGGGAGGTGGCAGAGGTGCAGGCACTGCTTGTGTACAGTGCTTTTTCTCTGGCTTCAAGTTCTGCTGTGTTCTGTGGCCAGGGAATGATGGCACGGCCAGAGGGGGGTACCTTGGCCTGATGCTCTGGTGCCTCAATGTAGGGAGGAACATTGTTCAGCGTGAAGGTGGGGACCAGCAGCAAGTTCTTCTTAGGAAGAACCTGTCTTTAAGGCTTCATCTGAACTCTCTTTAAGAATACACCAAGCATTTAAGTACTGAAAATATACTTGTTTTCCCCACTGCAGAGGCTTACACAGCTGAACTCTCCAATATTTATGTTTGACGTCAATGGGAAGATTGCCTGAACGTAGGATTAGAAGCACTGAGCTATTCCCTGCTCTGTGTGTCAGGCAGCAGCATGCGCGCACCAGCCGGCCCGATGCCACGGCTGCAGCGCTGCTGTCACGGCAGCGTTTGGTGAACCCTGCCAAGCAGTGAGCTCCCCGTGCGCCCCGGGACTGTGCCCCTGTCTAGGTACTGCGGCTGCTGCTGTGGGACAGGCACGTGACTGTCAGTGTTACGGGCTGGCTTCTGCCTAGCTCGGTCATGCTGGTGTCTTAGTCCTCTTGTGTGTTTCCGTGGCGCCCCGTGGGGGGCCTGGGTTCTGGAGAACTATGTGATGTAAAAACACAGCTTTGCATGGCTGAGGGGAACAGACAGTGCTCAAACACAGCAGAGCCTTAGCATGCTTGGCTGGACTGACTGCTTGGTAGGCTTAGGGTAGAAATGTCTGAGGGGCTGGTGAGGGGAAGGGGAAGGATGCTGAGGCCTAGGTGAGTGTCCACAGGTAATTATGGATAAACACCTGAAGAGCGACTGACTTTTATTTCCAGTCATCTGGTGTTCAGGTGCTTGCTGACCCACTTCAGCATTGGTGACTCCGTCGCCATAACTCTGGGTACTACTGACAAGAGGATTTAGGCATTAACCAAATAACGTGTGACTGGAACTTGTGCATTCCCTGTGGATGCACCAGTCCAGCCGTTTGCTCATTCTCTCTGCATTTTCAGCTCAGAAAAGCGCTGAGCTCCCTCTCCGGTGATTCGGGTCAGATAATGACGGGCTGGGTAAAAGGATTTGGGTATTAATCTGGGCTGTATTCTCTGTTGTTAATCTGTAAAATGAGACATTAATAACCTATCTCTGCCTTAGCTGAGTTTTTACCAACTTTATTTTGACAATAAAGACACTAATGATGAAAAAGTTCTTGGCTTCTCTGAGTTGGGGTTAAACTAAGGTATCTCACTCATTTCCAGAGAAGTGCAGAGAGTTCAAGAAGGATGGAATTCAGATGCAAGACTTTTTCCTGTTGTTTGACCAAATGATTCACAGATAAAAGCACAGGTGTCTTCTTATTTTATGCAGTCAGAAAGTGTACTGGACCAAATTGGAGATAAAAATATGGTCTCGATGTCCAGTTCCCTCCTCTTGCCACAGGACAGCTGGGTTGGTTCCTCTGTTAGTATCCAAGGGCAGATTCCAGGCTTGTATTGCTGTCACAGCCAGGTGATGAAGGTGACTTTCTCAGGTGGAAGTTTGAATGTGCTGCACCCAGGCCAGTGGATTTCTGTAAGTTTTTAGCAATTTCAGTTTAGCACATGTCGGTGCGGACCTGCTTCTCTGCTTGGATGGGCTGAGCAGTGTTTGTCAGTTGCATCCACAAGACTCCAAAAACAGTTGTGTGCGCGTCTGCTCGGCGCAGCCCTGTGATGCAAACATCAGGGAGCAACTGTTCCCTCTCAGAGCAGAGGAAGTTGCTCTCGTTAGTGGAGGGGTGGCAGAGTCCTTGGGGATCAGAGCGATAAAGTCAGACTAAGCTACTCTGCGGCACTGGTTCATATAGAAGCAGAGTAGTACATCACAGAGCACCTTCTGCTTTGGGTGGGAAAAAAATCTCATTTCTGTTTAAATCTTACTGCTGTAATAGTAGCCAATCCGCTGCTCTGACTAGGATGAATATATTTCTCCAACACAGATGTTCTAGCCATTTGCATTCTGTTGACATCAATATTTAATTTTATGTTTTTAAAGCTCAATGTAATTTTGCTGAAGAATTACATAAATAAGAACACGTGTGTAACTGAGCTGCGTCCCTCCCCACAACCTCTTGGAATCCAGTCCTTCACTTCTGGGTGGTCACTGTGCTTGTGGGTATATAGTGGGAGCTGTCCGCTATAAGTGAAAATACAGTGAAATCCTGTTTACAATTAGGACAGTTGAACTAGCTTGCCTTAGTTGTTCATCTCTTCCTGTGGTCACTGCAAGGAAATTGGTTTGTTGTTACAGGGACAGATTGGGATGTGTTTCAAAACAGCAAGAAAAGCTTTATTTGAGGAAGGGAAAACATTCATCCTGTGAGGGCTGAGGATGCTCTCTTTGAGCACGGATGGCAAATATGATGTATTAAATCCTTTAATACTGAAAGGAAATCCCTAAAAAGCTGCATTATGCCTTTTACTTCTTGCCAATCCCTGCCTGTCATAGTTCATTTCTGTCAAGATGGGCAGAATTGAAGTTTGTTTCAGGCTGAAACAGCAGGGCTGTTCCTCATCCTGTCAGCATTACTGTCCTAGAAGATGCTGCTGCCACATTCCTCTGTACTTGCTCTGCCCCTGGCATCCCAGTGAATGGAGAGATGCTGCTGTACAAAATTCAGTGTGAAGAAAACCGGTGCATTCAAAAATGAGAGAGGTTACCGGACAGCTCGTTCTTGTCAAAATCATGACCGTTTTATGAGAGAGTCTGCAAGGACAGTGGCCCCCAACTCAGACACTGCTTTGGGGCAGTGCCAGTGTGAATGGCTCTGATAAAAACCCAACCTGCCTGAATATTGGTGCTTGAAGTTTGCCAAGTCCCATTACAAAATGGTATTTGCTCTTTGGGTTTAAAGTGGGGGAAGTGTTCTTGAGTCCTTCCAGATCCACTCTTGCTGGCCCCGCTGAGGGCCATGGCGTGAATCCCTCCTTGTCCCCAGTTTGCTTTAGGGGTTCTGAATCTCAGAGTTGGACCTGGTGAGATCAAATTCATTTCTGGAGAGGCTTTGAGAGGCAGCTGATCCTGGCAGCATGCTGGGATGGTGAAAGGGCATACGTCTCAGTTTGAGAGACGGAGAAGGATTTGGTCTCATAGCTGTTTGGTAGCATGCGATGCAACTAATGGCTTGGGGCCATCTTATTTCAGGGCATAATTTTAGTTCATTCTTTCGATGTCTTCAAAGGTTAAAGCTTTAACTAATTGCAGATATTAACAGCTTTATTTTACACTGCATCGTCTTAATCTCTACTGCTGCTGTAGACTTGAACCGCCCAAGGTGTGTGGGGAAAGACTGGGCTGTGGCCAGCACAGCGCTCCATCCTGAACGAGTTCAGGCTGGGGAAGCTGAGCAAGGAATGGGCTGGGATTAAACCTCCACCCTAGACAGACAAGGTGCGTTGCCGCTTTTAATGTGCGTTCGCGATCTGAGCTCTCGCTCGGCACCGAGAGGGTTATGAAAGGGCTCTGCCCGAGGGCTTCGCTTCATCTGCTCTTAGACACAAAACTCATGTCTTGTGTGATCTTTGGCGGTTACTCATTCGTCTCCCCCAGAGGAGATGACTTTAATGTCCTGTGCGCATGCAGTAAGTGCAGGTATTGTCAGTATTTAACTGCATGCCATGCAGTTAGGCATTTAGAAACAGAAATTGCCGCCAAGCGGAGCTGCTCAGATGTGTAACACCCAGCTTCTCTGAGAGCGTGTCCCAGTTCCCCGTGGCAGATGCTCCCACCGAGCAGCTGTGCTCTGAGCTGCACACAGAGCATCTCCAAGGTTGGCATGGGCACTAACCTGAACCTTTAGGCTTGTGTAACCACTCCTGCCTTTCCAGCACTCACTTCCTGGGATCCTGCTGTAGTGCTTGGAAGAGCCCGAGTGTGAAGATGCGATTTCATGCTCGGTAATTGCGAATTCTCAAGTCATTTAAATCCTACACATCTTTGAAAACAACAGCTGATCCTGCTGTGAGAGGACTCTCCTAACCCCCAGGAGATCTTTGGCAGCTCCTCCGAATGCCTGTGCTGTTCGCTGCAACCACATTGGCCCCGTTCTAAGTCACCTCCAAGTCGTGGAGCCAAAGGACTGGCTGCAATGGCTGTGTCCTGTGAGGTGGGGACACCAGTCTGAGCTTCACAAAAGCCAGGCTTGGTCCAGGGAAAAGTGTGGCCTAGGGTGTGTTTTCTCTCTGCCTGGAAATGAGGTAGGGAACGTCTGGCTGGACCCTGCTGTAGTCAGTGCTCTGTTGCTCTGATCCGAACATCCTGGCCATGCAGGGGGTGCGTGGTTTGCCCAGGGGATACGGCCCCGATGCTGTCAGCCGCTTTCAGGCAGCAGCGAGGAAATGCCTGTAGCTGCAGGTGTACATGGTCATCCTTATGCCTCAAGGCAACTTGTGAAGTCACAGCCTGGAGCTTCTACAAACTGAGACAGCACATCAGAGATGTGCAAGGCTTCTGTAGGGATGCTGATATCGCTGCCTCACATGAACATTCCTTATCTTTCTACTAAAATATTTTATTACATTGCTTTTGTATGTTCACGTACTGGAGCGAGGCATAGAGGTTCCTGTGTATCCTTGCTGTTGAGGACTTTTGCATGACTTTGGAAGCCACCAGACTGAAAACTGTATCAGAGTTCTGTTTAGAAGTATTGAGGATATGGAATACTATTGACAGAAAGCAGTGACTTAAGTATGTGATAAATCCAAGTAAAGATCATGGGCGCATGTACTTCAGAGCATAGCCATGGTAAATAGGACTGCATTTCCAGTGGGCGGCATTGGGCAATAAGGGAAGAGGGGTACTGGAGCTCTTGGCTTAAGAGGGGTTCACAGTCACTCGTAAGAAGAAGGCATTGGACGAGAACATGCTTTTGCTTGATGTGTTGCTGGTTTTCTGTTTGGCCTAGTGAGAGGGTAGGAATAGTTCAGAGGAGCTGACGCATGAATAGAAAGGATTTTTTTTTTTTAAATGCCAGATGAAAAATAAGCTGAAGACATGGAGGAGAAAATTGTCTTGTTAATTATAAAGGAAATAAAATTAGAGGGCGAGTTGTCAGCATAAAAATAAAACCCTAGAACCCTAGTGCTGGTGTTTTAGGTAGGATCAGGCTGAGGTTCAGAGTGACTTCAAAGACTGCTTCGAGATGTTTGTGTACATGTTTGGAAAAGATTGCTGTGTATATTTTCAGGGTTGCTCATTGTTTCAGACAACTTGTTGAATAGGCAGGGGACAAAAGTAAGCAGTGCTGGTCACTTAGTGCTGGCCTTTTTGTGGCGTAGGGTAGGGTTCACTGACTGCTGCTTTTTCTTTCTGTGTTTAGGTTCTAGCCCAGTTAGGACAGCTGGGAGATGACATTCAGGAGTCAAATTCTTTGCTATTGGCCATCACTGGTTTTGTCAGAATAATAAGATAGAGCATCCTGGGAGACAGAGGGGACTCGGCAACTTCTTACGGCTCTCTTTTCCCTCTCTTTGTCCAGGCCACACTTGAATATAAGCAGCCTTCTGGTTTACATGCATAGAACTGTCAGATATGTGCCTGTGTATGTTTTTGGAGCCACGCTCCTTGTTAACTGCTGCCTGTTTTGCATAGGTGGGTTGACACAGAGTGTCTGTAAAGGCAGCTAAGTCTCATTTATTGGCGTTTTGTGTCACACGAGCAACACAACCAGCCAGACCCTGACAGGAGTTGTGTCACGCTGTCTGTAATTGGTCATGGCCCCCAGGGTGGGGACTTGAATTCTCGAAGTCGATGAAGTCGAGAAAGCGTCGGAAGAGAACTGGAGGGTAAAAGCTTCCGAGCTTCTCCTATACAATGCAGCATCGAAAGGGACTTGCGGACGCTGTGCTCACTTCGGATGTAGTTTCCCGGTTTCTGCATTCTTTGTGAAATGCATTTACTCTGAGGGTTTGGCTTTAAGAAGTCTCAGAAATTTCAGAAGCTTTGAAAGGTAAATTAAATTACCACCAACTATGCTGCTTTCTTTCTTTTAAACTGAACACATTCTTCTCAAATTGAAATATAATTATGGACCTGATGTACTCTAAACATTTCATTTATTCAAACTGAAAATTATATTCTCTGCAAGCTGCTTTAAAGCCAAAATAAAAAACCCAACCTAATTATAGCAACAGTGTGGAGGAGGTCTGCTAGGATATTGTATGATACATTTTGACAGCTGCTTTTTACTGGAAGGTTGTCAAGACCCTCACAAAAATGTTTTGAAGTGCTTAAAATGGGTGAATCCAGAATTTGTAGCTGTTGCCAGCAAAGTCAAGGACTGGTGCATTGCACTGGGCTGGGGTTAGAGCAGTGGGCAAAGGCACGTTCTCATCTTTTCTGGGCTTCTCAGCTGCATTCAGGAGCTTTTGCTGCAGTTGTAAAGGGTAAAACCAACCCCTTATTTGGCACATAGAAGTCGTCGCCAAAAATGTTCTTCGGAGGAGAGGCATTTCAGATATTTCTAATTTTCAAGCTTTGGCACGGCAGTTCGCTGTTACAGTTGTGGTCCATGGGTCAGTGACAGATGAGGCGGTTAGAGCAGTGACTAAATCCATCCTTAACCGCTTCCTTTCTTCCGTAGCTGTTGCCATGGTTATGTGCAGTCCTCAGACTTTGTGAATGCTGGCAGTTTTGGCCCCACAGTAACTGGGTCTCTGCACATGTCAAGCGTGTGGAGGAGAGCCTGGTCCACCTCTCCCGCAGCCCTGCTGTTGGCAGCCCGTTGTCCGGCACTGCCACGGTATCTGGTAGCTGGTGCCCCTCGCTTGGCTGGCCGCACGGCCGGGAGCAGCCACGCTGCTGCCCCTGGCCGGGAGGGCCATGCTGGCTGCGGAGTGCAGGACACAGGCTGCCAGCGGGGCTGGACACGGCCTCCCTCCAGCCCAGGCAGCGGCCTGAGTCTCCTGCTTCCTGCCTTGTCTTTTGGGTAGGGCATCGTGGCGTGGTTGGGCACCTCCGACTGCCGGTTCCCTTATGCTCTCTGTGGCTGAGTGGTGGGAACGCAGGGCTGTAGCAGGCAGCACATCAGCTGCTCCATCAGATGGTGAGTCACGCATGCTCCAGGGAACAGAGACCTATCCTCACTGCAGAGGGTGACCCGAGGAAGGGCACACACGTGGCTGGCCGGTCAGAAAGGGAGAACCTTTCTGCTTTCGTGCTGCTGCACATTCAGTCCCCTCCATGCTGCATGTGGGTCCCTGGCACCAGTGCCAGAGGGTCTTATCAACGCAGCTGGTGATAGGGGTGGTATCGGACGAGTCAAAGGATGAGGAATATTCTAGAACCTTGTGTACATTTGGTGACTGGTGCTTTGTTCACAGTGAGGATAGTATGTAGCTTTGGCTTCTTGGGGAATCACGGGGAAAATGGTGTTCGATGGCCCTGCTGGACGGGCAAAAAACCCCAAAGAACAGACAGAAAGGAAGGAAAAGGCAAAGAAAGAACTCGGGAGTTCTCATCATCCTGTGGAGATGGCAGTTCATACTGGGCTTTTTGGAATATTGGCTTATTCAACATGTTTGAGGGAATACTGGAAAGGAAAAAACTTCCCTAAGTATGGGTTGAAGGCAAACTTGTCTATTGAGGTAGCCAAAAATGCCCTTTCTTTAGAGGGCTGCCAGAACAAAAGGTAGAGGCATTGGAGGACTGCAGTTCAAAAGGAGGAAAAGAGGTTCCTGACAATGGAACAGCGAATGGTGGATGTGATTTTCACTTTAATGAGTTGCAGTCTTTCCCAGTGTGTCTTTGGTGCCAGATCTTATGTCTAATGGTGGCAAACATCTGGATAAGGAAAATTGAAATGAATTACATCCTGTAGAGTAGCTGTCGTTGTTGAATAGAGAACTTTTCCTGGGAGACTTAATAACCCATGTTGTTCCTAAAAAGAAGCAGAAAATATTTTCTTGATGCCCCAATAGGCAAATTAATCAACAAGTTACACCATATGTGATTCTGGTTCTGAGGCTGAATGCATTTGGGATTCCCTCATTCAACAAATTCTCATTTGCATCAACTGACATTGACTCAGACTTCAGGGGAATCAGATTTGCTTTGATTTAGTTGAACTGTGAAGTACATTTGAGTTGTTGTTGGTTTTTTTTCAAACTGTCTGCTGGTACGAATTCCTGAGGTGTTTACTGCAATTTCAACTGAGACACGACAGAACTATCCCAGGTGGCCTCTTACTTGTTGTTTTTATTAACATCATTATTCTAAGACTATAATTACTTGGAAAATACTGCTAATTAGGATTACCACATAGCTTAGCAGGAACTAAGGAACCTGCTTCCCCTTTTGCATAAGCAGTTTGGTCATGTCTGTCCTTGGTTTCATGGTCGGGAGCTGTGTTTGCAAGTGGGGCTCAGGGCACAGAGTCCGTGTGTTGGCAATGAGTGTGAAGTCTTTGATGTGAGAATGCATCCCACCGCCCAGGGACATCATCATGAGGATTTTTGGTGGTTGTTTGTTAATGTTTCTGGCTTCTGTGAAAGAAATGCCTTTTGCGAGGGGATCTGTAACTGACATTTCGAAGTCTTTCATGCAGAGAATTCTTACAACTTCTTTGACATATTTACATATACAACATCCAGCTAGTACTTGAAAGAACGGGTTGTATTTGAAGCTTCACTTTGTATCCACAGAATGGACATGTAAACACAAGCACAGAATGTGGCCTGCTTAGGTCACCTGTTTGGTTTCAGCTGGCTGAAATCAGCTTTCAGTAAGTTATGTGTTCCTACCCTGGCTGCATTGCAATCGTTTTTCTCTTATTAATACGCGATTTAGTTAAATTTCAGTGTTTTTAAATCATAGGCACTAGATTGTGAGGGTCTTGTTCAGTGTTGAAGGGTTGTTTGCTGTAGTTTTGCTCTCCAGCACCCTGAGGAACAGTGACCTGCTGGGCATTTTCCTCACTAAGATCCTTTGGATCCTTTGTAGTGCTCTTGCAAAGCTTCACCACCACGTCCACCGCGTTGCAGTGATTTGAGAGTTAGTGATTTAACTCGCAGCAGAACTTGGCATTTGGCTGCGTTAGGAGTTGTAGAAGTTGGCTTGATGAGTGATTTATGGATGTTGAGAAGATGTTGAACAACGATTTTTGAGGAGCACTGTAAACAAAGTATGTTTATATTAGCGATTCTTTGATGTGAAAATCTATTCAGAAGGTGCCAGGGCGCTATCTGAGAACAGCATCAAGACCATCCCGATACGTAATTTCGCAGCAGGCATTTCCTGCTGTTACTCGGCGGGGCTGCACCTGGTCTGTGGCACAGCTGACAACGCCTGTCCAGGTACGGCCGTTAATGAGCTTTTCAATGAGCCGAGAAGGCTCTCACAGGACAGCGAGGCGGGATCGGGCAAGCTGCTCCCAGCTGGCTCTGTTAACATCAGCCCCGGGCAAGCTTCCTAACAGTCAGGACTGGTGCCCAGGGAAATGGAACTTCTTCCTAACCAAGATGGTTTTGGGAAGTGCTCAAGATTTGCTAGCACTTATGATTTCAGGATGAGAAAGAAGAGCCAAGTCACAATTACCCCTCAGGAACAAACGGTATGAGGTACCTGAGGGGAAGGTGACCAGTGCAAGTTAACCTCTGTGGTTTCAGTTGTGTTTCTCTGGGCTATTGAATGTTCATAAACATTTCTGAGTAACTTAGCTGCTTTTTAAACTTCAGCTTAGGCTATCTTTGCTCTGCTTGTCTTTTCAGATGCATGGCTTATATTTCCAGCTGTATTTCAGACAAACTGGGTGACTGAGGGGGTTTTACTGATAGGAGCAAAGCAGGGTGTTCTTGGGAGTGCTGCTGACAGGGAGAGGTATACATGGAGTTACCAGTTGGATTTCATTAGAAATGCAGAGATACTTTTATCAAGAGGGTTTCTGGTCTGCTTAAGCTTTTTTTCCACACAAGGGGCAGACTGCACAGGACAGCTTAGGAAGCTATCAAATGTGTGGAGTTCATACAGGCTGAAGTTCTTTCATCTTTCATCTATGCAAACAGCACAGGGATGAGGCATGCTGATGGTGCGTGGTCAGGACAGGTCTGTAATCGTGATTTAGCTGCTGATCGCTGAGCCCCACACGAGGTCAGGTTTCCAAGCTGTCCTTTCCAGGGCTAAAGGTTACTGGCTGCTTTACTTGAAACCCAAGAGTTTCATTAATCGGTGCTGTGGATGCCAGTGCAACACGAGGTACCACAGACCTCTCCACAAAACTGATTCCACATGGTGATATCTCCTTCAGCATCTGCAGTGGGCTTTGAAAAGAGCCTGGAAATTCATAAACTTAAAGAAGTAAGAAAATGGAAGCAATGCTATGCAAATGTCATTGTTGGGCCAGGATTCAGTTTCCTGTACTCTAGATGAAGTGGATGACCAGGATATGCAAAGGAAAGCTACCAACAGCAAAAGGGAGGCAGTGCTCAGCAGAGGGGCACGTGGAGAATGGGGGAGTTAAGGTAGAGAGGGCCAGAGCTGCGAACTTGTTCCGCCGAGATCACAGGAGGGCAGTGGTGGCTGCTGCCGAGCACACGCATCCAGGGCCCCAGAGGCAGCGCGGCCGTGTGCGGGATGGCTGTTAGCTCAGTCTGAGATACCAGCGTGTGTTTGACCCATCCCAGGAGCGATCACAACAGAAGGCTGTGGGCAGACAGATGCTGGGCTCTGTTTTTGTACATGGAAAGCTTGTTTCCTCCTAAGAAGTCTGTCCTTTCACAGCCAATAGAGGCAGGCTGGGCGCTTGGGGGAAGACTGCAAAGGACTGATATAGGACAGTGTCTCCTTTTCTCCTTTCCCTCGTTCTTCCCTCTCCAGTCATCTGTCTTCTCTGTGAAGAAACAACAGCAGTTCCATAAAGGGAGTCTTGGGTAATGCTTTCTGTCCCAGTGTCACTGGGGTTTAATTAGCGCAAGGCTCCGCATGCTCCACAGCTTCTCGGTGCTGGCGAAGGAGCCAAGCAGCAGCACAGCAGCACTTGTCCTCTGTCTTTGATGTTGGAGTAGTGGTGACTTTGGAAGAGCCTCTGAGGAAATCTCTGAGATGAGAAGGAGAAGCCCTCAGAACTAGGTCCTCTGGAGAGTACTTCCTCAGTCCCTTCCGGTGAGGACTTGGCTTTCCGTGCCTGCAGTAAAACCCGTTGGCAGCACAGCACACACTGCCAGTTTTGGTCGTAGCTTTCCTGGAGATGGTTGTTCTGGGGAGGTCGAGTGTTGAAATTTGGTTGGGGGCAGGAAATAGTTGTGAAAGACATCAGAAAGTAAATAATTTTGGCCGGTGTGAGGCAGCTGTGACAGTGGTTTCTGGTGCACTTCAGCTCAGGTTGCTCAGCCAGGACGAGCGAGGTACAGTCTGGTGGTGCCAGTGACACGGCCTCTGCTGAGCTGCAGAGTGCGGCCAGAGCCAGTGGTCATGCATGTGTTTCCTAGGAAAAGCCTCTCCCCTTCCCGGGGCAGCACAGCGCGATTCCGTTTGGCTCTGCGTTGTTCCGTGCTCTCCCGTGCCAGCAGCGGGAAGGGTGGGAGGGTCAGCCGTCAGAGCTGGGGAAGGAAGGAGCACCTCTGCCCGAGCTGCAGCCATGACAAAAGCCCCTACCACTTCAGCACCCTTGGCAATGCCACTGGTTTTTTTTCTCTCTTTTTTCTCGTGTCAAGAGAACTGTTGGGGGAACAAAAGCCTTCAGCCTGTCAGCCCCATGAGCTGCATGTGTAAGTCATTAAAGATGTGGCTGTTGAGCATCTCCTTTGTATGACAGATTTGGAACCAAATGCATGTGAGTCCACGGAACAGGCTTGATTCAGTCGACCAAAATTATAGGGTAGCTCTAGTTTTTCCTTTTTTAATTGATGGCAGAGTTTTAATGTGGTCATAGTGCAAAGTCACGTGATTTATAATCAGATGGACTAACCGCTGACTTACGCCTTTTAAATCCATATGCATACCTTCCAGACGCAAGGCAGAGAGCCGCAAGACATCTTTAGGATGTATTGGTGAGGCTATTTTCTGATAGAAAATATGCACCTGGCCCTAAATCCCACTGACATGCTATTTTAGGAGAAATCATCAAGCAAAGATGTGCTTGACAAGCCCCCATGTCTATTTATAGGCAGTTCTGTCAAATACAGGGCAAACATGTCTTTTTTTTTCCCCCTTCCAACTACGTTTGCTGCCAGATTCTTTTGGCTACTTGTGGGCTGCTAGAGCTTCACATGAAGCCATGTGCAGAGAGGCACCACCCTGCAATTAACATGGAAAGGGATCTCCAACCTCAGATTGTGCTGGTAGATTTGTTCGCAGGGCGTTCCTCATGTGGCGCTTGCACCCACCTGGGCCAGAGCTGCAGTTTGGTGAAACAAATCCACCTTGGGCTGCTTTCACCTTGTGAGGAGTTGTTCCTGGAGTAATTAAAATCGTCCTCCCCAAAGGTCCAATATACAAGGGTGTCATGTGCCATATAGTGAAGGTCATCCACAGGCTTCAACTCCAGCAGGTTCAACTGAGAAGTCAGACTGCCGTCTTCCAAAGTCAGAGATTTTTCCTTGGCTTTTGTTTTGTTTGTTTGTTTGTTTTCTACATGAGCTTTTGAGGTGTTTGGTCAGTGTAGGCTGCTTTTTTCATTCTGTGTTCTGTGTTCCCTTTTTGTTAATTACTGGTACTGTAGTTATGCCCTCTGTGCGGGATTCTCACTTCTGACCCGCTCTCAGTGCTTGATTGGACTGATGTATGGATTTCTCTCCTGCCATGACCGAGGCTGAGGCATTTCAGTGGTGCTGAAAGTAATTGAAGTCTATTTTATAGTTATAGGTTTTACAAAACTAAGAATCTTAGGAGCAGGAATGCTAAGAGAGAAAATTACTTCCCGGAAAGCTGCTTTGCTTGCAGGCACCTTCCTTAAGGCAGAGTTGAATTGGGGCACTCTGCCCAAGGGAAGTGGCAGGATATGCTGCACGCTCAGTGTGCTGTTTCTGCATGTGTTAAATTTGGTATTTATTAATGAAAATCTGCAAACAGTTTCTGCCACTTGCCAAGAGGTGTTAATGAAAGCTTTCTGCCCTGAAGACTTTACAGACTTCCTTTCCAAGCCTATCCCTGCTCTGTATCCGTGCAGAAGCATGAACTTGTGCTCCCTGGCCTATCCCCCTCCCCTGAATTGGGGAACAGAATTGTAACTGGGCCGATCTGCAGGAGTGAGAACTCCATGGTCTCTTCCAGCAGTGCCAGCATTGAGTACCCACAGGGAATACAGCTGAGGCTCATGCCCTGAGGCTGCCAAGCAGATTTTACGGATGTTTCAACAAACAGCATTTTTAAAAAGGGAAAAAAAAAAAACCCAGGGAAGTCTGGGAACGACTCGTTCATTTCAGGGGTTGGAGGCATGACATTCATTACAGTCTAATCTGTTCAAATATCCTTGACAAATACCAGGAAAGAGTGTTCTGTAGACAGGTGGGTGGTTTTTAAAAGGTCATTCCTTAAACAAAAAGAAAAGGAAAAGACAGGCTGTGAGGATTGCAATCCCTTCTGTCTTCTGGGAGAAGCAGCATGGCTGCAGGGAAGTGCTGCAGGTGCAGGGCAGGAGCCACAGTGTGGCTCAGGCTTGACCTGCCCTCTGGGCAGGGAAAACCCTGTGGCATCGACAGGGTGCGGCCTTTGAGAAGTCTTACCTCCTGAGCAGCTCACACACAGTTAGGCAGATGCACGTCAAATCCTATTTCTAATTAGCATTTCCAAATCAACAGCTCAACTGACTTCTGTGCCTGGTGACAGGAAAAATGAGTAGGCTGTTATATGATCAAAAGCATCTAAACTTTCATATGTTAAAAGCAAGACACTTTTGCTTTGCTTTGATTTTACTTCCTTTCCTGTCTTTCTCCTTTTAGCTCATTTTGGGTTTCTTTCCCCCTTTTGTGGAAATTTGAGAACTCTGGCGGAGATCTGAGCTGCTTTTCGTGTTTTGTGAGGGCCAGGGATTTTAGGTGTGTTTTGACTGACCTGAGTAAAACTGGTTTTTAAGTCTATCTATTAACCTTAAGCCATCAGTCAGTGCCTGCTCTGTCTGGCCTGGGGTTTTGCCATGGTCCTTGAGGTCTCATAACTGGAGGAGAGTTGAAGTGTGATCACATAGCAAATGTTTGTGGAGCTACTCTCAGCTGTCATCATACCTGGAGTTCAGCTCTCCTGGGTTTTCTCTATGTTCTGCTCTGTGGTTTGATTTGTGCTTACTGCCATCAGAGCTGGCATCAGAAAAGGAGAAAGAGACATTTAGCAAACTATGCCTAATTATGCCTTGTTGTGACTAGATTTGGGAAAGAACTTGCCCTTCTGCTTTTGGAGAAGAACATGGCTGTAGCTGCTAGCACCAGTCGGCCCCTCTGCACCTGCCAGGCACAGGCAGCTTTCCAGCTGCCCCAGAGGCCAGGGAGGAGTACGGGGAGGGAGGCTTCGGAAAAGCAAACACTTGTGTCGGCAGGATTGCTGCCTTGAAGTTGTTATTGTGGAAGCGCCAGTGACCAGGGGGTGACGTGCTCGTTTCAGTCCCCGCTGTTCCAGAGGAAGGCTCCTAAAATCTGAACAAGTCGTTGCTGTTTCAGGACGTTTGTTGGTTCCCACGTAGCCAGGTAGCCTGGCCTCTGCTATCAGGTTAGGGGTGCATGTATCTCCTTAGGGAGGACGGGCTTAGAGAATTAGAGGATGGGCTTAGAGTCTCTCAAGGGCAGTCACATGGGGTGCTGTTGCTGAAGAGTGGGAGCCTCAGGCAGAGTCCTGACCCTGTGTTTTGCCTCGATGGCTGGAGCTGAGATTGTCAAAACATCATGTTTGCCGAGGTGGTGGGACATGCTGTGATGGGCGCAGATTGTGTCTGTTGAGAACAGAATAACGCTGAGGTTTTCTAGGTTTGCTGGCTGAGATGGACTCCACATCTTGGGAGGCAGAACCCTGATCTGGGGAGGATGTGCTCCCATGCAGGGCCAGGCTGGGGACCCTCTGCTCACCCAGCAGCTCGAGCAGGGGGATCTGTTCCTCTCATGTAACTTCCCCCCTCCTGGTTTTGACTCATTTTAAAAGCGAGAACAAAAAAAGCAAACATTCCCTGCAAGTTCAAAGTTATGCAAATCAATCCTTTACTATTTAGACAGTAATTTTTTTCCACTGGAAAACAAATTATACAAACGGACTTGTGAAAAGCCAGGCCCTCAGAACTGGGCAGAGGCCGCAATCCTGCAGCGCGAGGTGAAATGGAAACGCCACACACCTGCCCGCAGCTGCCTCCCTGCCACGCGTGTTGTGTGTGGGCCGCAGCTGCCAAGCCAAACAAGCAGCAGTGTTTCAGTAGCACCTGTGGAGGAGCGGGGCCGGCCCCTGTCAGCGGAGCCCCAGGTTCCGCTGCACAGGCTTTATTTTTCTTTCCCTGACCCATTTTTGCAGAGCTGTTAGTGATGGCCTGGCCAGCCTCCCTGCGCACGCGGGCTGGGGTTGAATGTTGGCGGCCAGCGCCCCTGGACACCTGCAGCACCTGCACAATGGGGGATTGTCCATCCCGCAGGAGCCGGCGCACCGGGGAGCCTGCTCCGGGCTGGGGGTCCAGCCAGGCACGCGTGGCCGCACAGGAGTCAAGTGGGGCAGGTCTCGGGCCCCAAAGAGTTTCTTGGCCAGTTAATAGAAAATACATCTGATTTTTTCTTTCTGTCAGAGGAAGAACAAGAGTGACCAGCATGGAAATACAGGTGCCCTTGGTGCAGCACTGCCCTTGTCATTGGGGCAGGCTTGTCTGTGGAAATTGGCATGGTATTTGGGTGGGCTTTAGCAGTCCCCAACCCCGACTTTAGGCATCCCCTTATTATTCTGTTTTCTCATGCCTTACTACTTTCAGATTCATAAATCAGGTGTTTTCTGGGGGATATACTTGGATGCCTGTCTGACAGGGACACTACAGGACAGTGAGCCAAAAATAAACCCACCTTTAAGCAATATTTATGGACTTTTGAAAGATGACATTCCGGGGAAAAATGCTGCATTTCTTTTCACGTACTTCCCTGGCTAAAATCTTTTGTTCGTTTGCTTAATGGTTTACATGTCTAATAACTGCTCCACTTGTCTGTGTGTTAGCAGGATAAACAGCAGTGTGTGTTTTCAGCGAATCAAGTGGCAAAGTAACAAATGGCCCCGCTCCTTTCTGAAGGCCATTTCCTACACCCCTATGGGCCAGTGGCAAACCCGTGGTTGCAAACCCCTGTGAACTGGGAACTGACCATGCTCAGTCTGGGAACTGAGGATGCTCAGCTACACTTGCAGTAACTTCTGCGCTCTGACCTGCATCCTAGAGCTCACAGGGAAGAGTTAAGCCAAAGCCCCTGTAGTTGCAATGGCCCTCCATCTCCTAAATCTGTCATCCCGCCTCTTGGCTGGGCAGCATGGAAAAATGGTACTTGGGACCTGGCAGAGGGATTTGGAGGAAGCACATGGGCACACATTTGATGTAGCAGGCATAAAGGGCTATCCCAAGCAGCCAGAAACCCTCAGTTCTGTCCTTTGCCTCCCATGGGATGTTGGTGGTTAAGCTGGTGGCAGCCGTGTTCAGCCGTGACGCACAGCAAGGCGTTCAGGAGGTTTTGTGTGTTTGGGCGAGCAAATGCTTGCTGAGATGGCATCTCCCCAGGGTGTTCTGGGCTGTTCTGCCCATGGTTGTCTCTCTCTGTGTGCTGAGTTTTGCTTTGTTTCTCGGTCCATGAAAAGCCTTGTAGTTCCTCAGTGGCTGTAAAGGAAAGCTTGCTTCCCAGAAAGGTCCCAGGAGGCATCTTCAGGACTCCATTTTTGAAAGGCCTTGATTGCAAAGCAACTCCCCTCTCCCACTACTGTATTGAAATTCACATGGGATGGGGAGTCCTCCACTGGTTCTTTTTATTTTTTTCTTCTCCTTTTGTGTTGATTTCCTTTTCTTCTCCTCTTTTCCCCTTTTGTGCTGATCTCCTTTCCTTCTCTTCCTCTGTGTTCCTGATATACAGACGACTGCCTTCATGCTTCTGCTTCTTTTCATGTCTCTTCCCTGCACTCAGAATGTTGCCTGCGACAGCTCCCCCTCACTGACCTGAAGGGCACATGACCCTCTGTCCCCCTGCTCCCCATTAGCTGGACCCAAAGGCCAGGACTGCCTCCTCACTGCTGGTGCCCACTTCTTGTCTTACTGAGGAGATTCTGTGTTCTGTGTGCATCTCTGTTTTTAATAGGCTTCTTTATTTTAAAGCTCACAGAATTAATCTAAACTTGCTCTCTCAGCAAGCTGTTCTCAGCCAGAAGATTGTTTTCAAACTGAGGCAACACCCTGTTTACATAGATAGGCAAATTCACAGTCCAAAGGGCTTCTTCTAGTCAGAGCATCTGTTGAACGCTTCATGTAAGGGCAGCACATGGTTCACACGCACAGCAAACAGTTCTTCTTCTGAAGGGTAACCTTTTTTTTAGTTATTTTTCTTTTTTGTATTTTTTTTTTCCGTGAAGAGTTGAAAGCTAGAACATCTGTTTCTTGGCCAGCCATTCTTTCCCACAAATGCTGCTTCCCAAGTTCAAAAACCTGGGTTGGGTTATTGTGTGTGGACACGTCTCGGTGCCCATGTTTCTGGACCCTTGCACACCAGGGAGCATGGGGAGCTGGGAAGCCAGGCAGGCTCCACTGGGGCCCTGCGTCTGGTGCCACAGGGTCACTGTCTGCTCAAGGGACGACAGTGCATTTGTGCCGTGCCCCGCCTCCCTCACCCAGCCTAAACTGAGCAGAAGGTAAATGCCGGGCCTTATGTCTGTGCGTGGTGCTGTTGTGGCTGCAGGAAGCCAGAAGAGCAGCTCAGCGTTTCATTCCTGCATGTGCAGTAGACATGGTCAGAGCACCTGGGTTACAGATGTGGGGTGAGGTCGCGTCTGTGACTACTGGTAGCCACTGGTGTTTCCATTAGATGTAACCTGAGCTGCAGGTGGCAGAGGAGGCCAAACACAGCACAACAAAACTAAACTGCTCCTCATTAAGCACCTGTTTCCACTGGAAATGTATTTTATACCTGTCCCTTTCAGCCCAGCTGCACTTGTTCTCCTGGACTCCCACCTGAGACATTGTCCCTGTGGAAAGACCTTCCTCTGTGATTGGGTCCTAAATATTGTCTGTCCCTGCTTTCCTGTCATCTGCTCTTGGTGTGGTGTGCTGTTAAAGGATGCATTCTGAGATAGTTCCAGCAGACAGCAAGGCCAGTTTCTTTGCATTTGCCTATACTTTCTGTCCGCAGCTGCACCACACCTGAGCACTTGTGCACTGCAGTGATCTCAAAGCAAGTGGAATCATTGTGCTCTCCAGTTTGGTTGCCATCCCAGCCCAGCAAAGTCTGTGAGCACATTTAAAATTCAAAGGTATCTAGTGTGTAGGACGTGCCCAAAGCTGCATTGAGGAGGAGCTGAAAGGAAAGTCTGTATTAAAATGCTTTCTTTCCAAGTAGGAATGTTCTGCTCTAAGGATAGAAGCAAGGGAGGGGTTTGTGTAGAGCTTTAGGTTTTCCTAAGATAACTGACACCCATACCTTTTATCCTTGAAGAGGTCCCTGTGGGTTTTCCTGCTCAAGGGGATGATCACTGGCGTTGGCCCTCCCGCTCACTTGGCTGGCCCAGAGCAAAGGTCTGAGGTCTGGAGAGCTCACCTGCTGCATCACTTTCTGGACAAATGAAGACTGCCACCTGGTATGTGGGAATCAGCACAAGTCTGAGGTGTTTCCTTGAAGGCTGATGTGTACGAACAGCTTTTCTTTCATAAGCAGCGTTGCTCAAGAGCAGAGTGACGCTGCAGATGGGAATGACCGTGTTAGGGGCCGTGCAGGGTAGGTACTGCCTATGCCAGGAGATGGACGGGGGCATGGGGAAGCCATGTCCTTGGTGAGGCTCTCCGTTGCTTCTTACTGATGGCACAGAACTTGATTTTGTGGCTGTGCAAGTTGTGCTTGATTTTGAGGACCGCTGGGTGGAAAAACGCACTTGGCAGCATGGTCTGGTAGGACTGTGTGCTGAAAGGCAATAGAACTGTTCAAATAATCCATGTGGTCAAGGAGATTGGTAAATGCCTGGATGAATTGGTTATTCACGGTGGTTTGTTAGTTTTCGTTAATATGGTTTGGGTATGACAGGTTGATGTTAGGCTTTTCCAAGGATCACTCCATACGCTCCTGAAGAAATGCCCTCCTGTTTAGCCCAGCCAAGTGTAGTTCCTTGTAATTGCTCTGCTTTTGTCTATAGGAAGTAGCAGCCGCAAATGGTTTCAGAATAATCAGAGCACTTACATCCAACAATATTTGTCTACTGTAAAACCGTATTACTGGAGATGGAAGTGAGAAAGGCAGGGAAACGCAGGATCTGCTTCCATTCCAAATGACAGTTTGCCAGTCTTGAACTTTGTCTGCTGCCTCAGCCTCTTCCCCATGGAGAGATTTATATTTATAGGAACTTATCATAAGTAATTAAATGAAAATATATGGTACTGACTCCACTGAAACTGCAAGAACTCCGCAGCCCTTGGTGAAACCTCACTTCTGGTTGCCTCTAGCGTCTGAGCAGGGAAGAGGGAAAGGAAACTGTGTGCTGCGTGGTGGTTGTCATAGGTCCTGTCCAACTCAACGCTTCTCTGTTACTCAATTTTGCTGAAAATTACAGTAAGTATAAGTCACTTTATTCCAGTGGTAAATAGGTTCAGTCGTTAGGCCTAAAAGCTCTATGTACACGTGCCTTTCCAACCCCATCACAAACAAAAGCTTTTTCACCTTTTGCCATATAAATTCCTAAAAATTTAGGGGTGGATGTGAAGCACAATTTTTGCACTTAGTAGAATTTGTTGGGTGAGAAACAAATCAGAAGAATAATGAGTGTTCTGGGAGATGATGTCCCTCTTCATGAATTCGTGGTATTTTTATTCTCCCTTTTGGTTACCTCTCTGTCAACAGCTTTATCATTTTGGGAGGAAAAAGTGCAATTTGTGCAAATCTTCTCAGGGCAAAAAGGTGCAACACAAAGTTGGAAAGAACTAAAGAAAATTCAGCTGCTTCATAGTTGAGTGCGTGCGTGCTTCTGGGTGATTAGAAATGAATTGCAGGTGAGGAAAGAAGTGATGTTGGTAGATGAGAAGGATCAAAGACCTGTAGTTTTGAGGAGCAGACCCCCAAAATGTACTTGTAACGTGTGGCATTTCTGACACTCTTCTTGCTCTTGTAGAGGCTGTAAAGCGATGCTGTGGTAGTCTACACGCTTGCCTGAGCTTTGGGATGATTTATAGCTAATAATACCTGAACAGTTTCCAGAAGGTTGGTATTGTAAGCAGAAGGTCCTCGCGAGGTAGCTTTCTGCTGGACCTTGCAGGTGGCAGTGCAGCATCTGCCGCATCACTCAGCGCGCGGACCGCGCTGCACGAGTTGGGGCGTTGGGTTAAAGCCGTGCCTCCCTCTCGGATGCATGGCGTGCGGCCGGCACTGCGCGCGCTTGCGGCCGCACCGGGCACTGCCCTTGCTCCGTGCTGGGCACAGTCTCGTTTTTCCTCTGAGCTCGTACCTGCCTCTGCGGAGGCATAAACCAATTGTTCCAAACAGGGAGTGGGAGGAGACTTGTATTTCAAGATGGTCAGAAGTATTGCAGGATTTTCTTCTGGCGCTTCGCATCAACAGCATCGAGGGTACAAAACTGCAAAATGAGTAACACATGTTTTGATGGAATTAAATGTGAAATTGGAAAAGGAAACATGTCTCAAGTATAACAAAGGCTTGCCAGATAAACCATTACACTCTAGAAATCTGCTGCTGTTAAAATAAAAAATGTTTTTTGAAAGATTTCCATGTGGTATTGTTTCAATTTTCCCATGTTCAAAAAAGAAGTATCACTTGATTTCAGTTGAGTAAAAACAAACACGTGTGCAGCTAACAGATACTCTTATACCTCACCTGCGTACTGACCTCTGCTTTCTGCCCTTAGGGTTTTTTCTGTGGATTCCTGCATGAAACAACCCTTCTGTCTACTGGTTCTTTTTGGTTTTTGAGTGGGGTAGTGTGAGATAAAGAGTTGTCTTCTGCCAGCCTATCTCTGTTCAGCCGCCCTGCCCTAATCACCATTGCTTCTGGGCATAGATTTTGCTCTGCTGTTTGTTTGCTTGTATTTAAATTATCAGATTTTTGCTCTGAAACTCATTGGCTGGTAGGACTGAAACAGTACAAGGATTGCCTTGCGTGAGAGAGGCCTGGCGAAGCCTTCTGCGTTCTTCGGTCAGGACACGGAGCAGAGGTGTGCAGTAACCAGCTCCCAGCCCAACACCTCTCTGAAAAAAGTCTGTTGTGAATGTTAGGTTGAGTCAGTTTAGCTTTGGCTGCAGAGGGGCGTTCCAAATAAAATAGCCTTCTCGCTTTTTCTGCCTTTGTCGGGCGGTCGTTGCATGGACAGTAGCACTGCAGAGGGCCAAACAAACGACCCTTGCATAAAACAGGTGTCCGTGAGCATTGGACTGTTGGAGGACAGTGTACATGGCAGATACAGCCTGGCACCTGTGGGAAAAGCCTTCCCAAGTGCATCCTCATGGGAGTCTCCTCTTCCCACAGGTTAGAAAGTAAGCACCATCGACAGCTATGTGCAGCGTCACGCACGGTCAGGCTCCTGATGACAAGGTGGAGCGTATGGAGGAGTGAACGTGCTTTCTTCATTTTCTGAGAGGGGTTTGTGTGAATCAAATCCCTGTCAAGCCTCTTCCATCAAACCCTCGTGTGTGTTATGGAGCCCAAAAGCAGGACAGAGGGTTGGAGGGGCCAGGGTGACCACTGAGGGATCCGGGTGGTTTGTTCGGGGGTCAGTCAGCAGGGAGGGACACAGAAATCTCTCAACACACGTGAGGTGGGAAAGCAAAACTCTGGATTTTGTGCTTTTAAATCTCAGGGGTGAACAGATAATTGTTGTTTATGACTGAAATAAGAACAGGCCTGGACATAACATTGTGTCTGCTTTGCATAAATAGTTCTGTCTACATATTAGGATTTCATTAGTCCCTCATAAAGAAGCCTTTTAAAATTCGTGTTTTCACATCCATCAAAGGGGAAATGTTCCCTTTGTATTCAGTAGGTATGCTTAGTCCTGGTTGCTCTGCGTGGAAGAAGTCGCATTTCATGTATGCTTCAATCACTTTGATCAGTTTGCAGGGCACACTGCAAACTTGATGGACAGGTCAGCATGTTCATCCCTTCTAGAGGGAGAATGTAGCTTCAGGCGATGTTTCATTTAAAAAAAAATGGAGGCATGTGGGGGTAGAGCATCTCCCGTGTCTGGGGTTTTATAGGTGGAATGTAGCACATGCAAAACTCCATTTGAACCTTCCCACTGAACATAAAGGAACGTTCAGACAAAGTGCCAGGACAGCTTGTTTTCTTTATTTATGTGTCTGTGTGTGCACAGTAGTTACTGAGGTTCCTATAATACTGAGAAAGCTTTTGGACAGATGGAGGGACAGGTATGAAGAAGCCCAGGAAGAAAGGTTTGGCTAATACTGTACTGATTTAAAGATTCGTGTTGGCAGAGAACGTGCTGTGTCCCCTGGAAACCTTTTTACTGAGTGGGTAAAAACATCCTGTTTCTTGGATCAAGTCTTAGATATGAAGCTTACCTGCTGGATCCAAGATTTGTAGTTGCATGCCAGGTTAAATACAGCTGAAGGATTAGACGAGTTGTAATTGCATGGGCTGACATCAAAACTGTCTTCAGCCATTCTTTAGTAATCTAAAAAGCATTTGCTCACAGGTGATTGTCCAATGTTGTTCTCTGCCTCTCTTTTCTAACCAGCTCCTTCAAAACGTGTCCAGAATGCTGTTTGCTAATAGGATAATTGACTGTTTGTGTAACTTTGTGCCTTCAGCCTTGAGTCCTTTATTGAGTTCCAGATCGAAGTCTTTTCCTTGCAGTTTTCTTCCCTGGATACTTATGTGTTTAGGCAGGTCTAAAAAACTTGACTAGAGATTGCTTGTTGACTTCTCAAGCTGAAAGGCTGGGCGAGTATTTCTGTCAGGATAGGTTGTTCCTAAGAGCTGCCGTAGCAGTTTCAGTTGTTCCACAATGCTGCCTTCCTAAAGAACAAGTCTGTCTGGGAAATCACCTCGCTCAGAGCGGTGCCAAGACCTTACTCTTGGTCATGCTTACTCTGCATCACTTGGGACACTGTCAATCTCGGATTTTTCAAGAGAGGTTTGTACGGTGTGCAGAGATATCAAATTATCTTTTCAATGTGGAAAGAAAGGCATACTTTGCTGAAACACATTTTTTCTTTGGCCGTCTGAGGCTGTCAGAAGATACGAAATTTGGTTTTAAGTCTTTGAATCAAATTCTTGTTCACAATACAAAGTAAAAATACTGAACAGTCAAGTTTATGTGATGTTCATACTTTAAATCCAGAGGGTAATATCAGAGGCTCTTGTATTTGATCTACGTGGTTCCTCTGAGTATTTTTGCCATTTTATTGCATCGCCCTATCAAGGGAGTATTATTTATATGAGATAATCCTCATTTGGTTCCAGTTTATTAAATGAAAGGAATGTGTTAGGCAGTCAGTTCTTAAGAGGTCTGGAATCTGGACTGTAATTGAATCCATTCCCTCTTAGCTAATTTATGTAATCTGATGAGAAACAAGTGTAGTACAATTTGTTCAAAGAAAATGGACACTGTTCACTTTATTGAACCATAGCAAAAAAAGTTCTCTAAATGAAGCAGTGCAGCAAAAGGCAGCGCTTGGTTTCCCTTGTCTGATCGGCCGTACTTGGGGCGTCTCTCCTCGTGAAGGAAGATGGAGGGAATGTCTTGCAGTGGAATCGTGCTCTCTCAGTTTTGTGTGAACCGGCCGGTTTACAGGTTTTCCGTGGCAGTGCGCTAGACCTGCCGTTTGTGATACCGCGAGCATTTTGTCCTCACGCTTCGCTTGTGGCTGCAGCGCTTTCATTTATCCTTAGTGTGTGCATGTTGTTTTCTAAAACAGAGCCGGGTAAGGAGCCGCTTTACTGCAGCACCTGGCTCCTCCATTTTCCCCTGGACTAATGATGTGAAATCGCTCCTTTATCTCATCAACAGTGAAACTCATTTACTTCGGGCACGGCACACATCAGGCCAAGCACAGGCGGTCCGGCGGGCAGGGCTGCGCCCCATCCAGGGTAGGAGTGCACTGGGACACGTGAGTACTCGGGAGTTATCGCAAGAACCATCCCATCTGCTTCTGCCCTTCTCCTCTCACACTTCTGCTGTGGTCTCTTCACTGCAAGTGGGCAAGCACTTGGCAGGCAGTCACCAACTGGGATTGGAATTGGAATTCCCTCCAATCCCATTGTATTCTCAGGTATATTCAGAGATATAGTCTGATAATCTGTAAGGACCTGTAGGCCAAGTCCTGGCCAGCAGCCCATTCCCAAGCGTGAGGCATAAGGCAACTCTTCCCCTCCCTGCTCTACCCTGCAAATTTAAGAGGAGTTTAGAGCGAAGATCTGTCGTTGCCCCACACATCCAGGCCAGAGCGGAGAGGGAAGGAGGCGTGGGCATTGGGAGCGCTTCTGGAGCACAAAGGCAGCGGTTGTCCCATGCAGGGGAGAGGGGTGGTAATGCCAGAGCCCAGCCCAAAGCCTCTGGAAAGAGTGGGATGCTCAGTGGGTGCCTGTCAGTTAGTTGGTGACAGCATGTAGAGGTCGGAGCAAGTCACGTGCAATCACTGTGCTGTCACTGTGATCTAGCAGCTTCCAGGGCACAGGATCTGCAGGGGGTTGTTCAGGCGGGAAAAGACTGTTGTTATGGAGCTTGCTCTTTTGTTATCAGCAGAGGTTTTTTTGCAAACATAAAAGAAGTTTGTGCTTATGTTGGAAGATCCACAGTTGGCCATTCCTCCAGTGGCCCTGGTGGTGTGTTTGCTGCAGTTGGCTCTGGAAGGGAACCCCCCACGGTACCTCGCTCTTGGCTGTGTCTGTGGGTCCCATCCATCACACCAGTTTGGTGTTCTGCTGTCCAGCTGTTTGGCTGCTTCAGGGGAAGTCGGTAGTGTTGAATGTGTGCAAGTCATTGGCTCAGTGGTGCTCATCAGATGCTGTGGATATAGACTGTGACTTAAGTCCAAACTTCACTTCCAGAAAAGGTCAAAACATCCTGAGTTTCCAAAATGTGAGCTCTCCAGCCCCTAATTTGCAGGGATTACCTTATTGCTCATAATATTGCAGTGTGAAAGAATTCAGGGTTGAGGAAAAAAATGCCTGTTTTCAATATCCCAGTTTTTTATGGACTTTACCATGACTGAAAAATTGCACAGAATCTCTTAGACAAGAGCTACAACGGCATGAGGGGGGCAGCGCTTTGTTTTATAGTTCATAAAAAGTAGATGTGTTTTTTTCCTGTTGTTTGGCATTGTACTTAATGCTCATGAAACCACTTGGCCCTTTGGTTGCACCTGAGTTCTGGATTGGTTAACCAAGGTACTGATAGTACCAGGCCAGTTGCTGTTGAGAGTTTGGGGAAATGGGTGGCAAAGGGGTAAAACTGGGGAGCCTGATGAGAACGAAGCTGCTGTTGCTCCAGACCTGTGGCTGAAGCCATCTGGGGAAAAATATCTTCTCAACATTTATCTGTGACTCAGTCTTTTCCTTGCCTAATGGTGTTCCCCATATACGAGACCCGATGTGTGCACTCATGGATAGCGTGCCCTGACTTGTGAAGATTTTCAGTACCTGCACTGTAGTTCCTTTCAGTGTTTATGGCTCTGTCAGTCATCCATTAGTCTCCTGATCACACATGTTGCTGTCTCTCATTCAGCATCCAGGATTTTTGTCTGTCTTCACATCTTTTGAAGGTGAAGCGAGGCCACCATGCTGATGTGACGAGTTGCCATGCAGGAATCCAATGGAATGCAAGGCGATGGGGAAGAAGTGTCAGATAGATGCCTAAGTAGGAAGTAGAGTACATTCAGACTGAACGTTTGCATGTGTGAGAAGTAAAATCCATTGCTGCCAACTCTGTAAATGAGTAATTTGGAGATATATGGTTCCACATCTGGCTTGTCTTTAAGTACAGCAAACTCTACTTTTCGCTTTTAATTTCTCTCTTCTACAATTTCAACTTCAATCTAATAAGAAAGATCAAATCTCTTCTGAGAAAAGCTGGGCTTTTTACAGCTCTGGGGAAAACTAACCATATGTATTTACAATAAGGAAATGGAAACTATACATGACTAAAATCTTAGGGGAGAAAGAGTTGTGACTTAGGGAAAATGCTATCCTGCCCTCCCTGTATTGTCTCTAGAGAGAACAGAACAGAAGGAAAATTGTCTCAGAAAGCAGAAATTGGCCACGTGCTTGTCTGGAATGCGATTTGGGTTAAAGCTCCTGTGTGCAGTTTGGGAATCAGGAACAGTTCGCCGCTCCTTACGTGCGAAGACCAGCGTCATGACGCGCAGACAGATGCAGAAGGCAGCGAGACCTAAATGCAGTAGCTCCTTCGCCTCTTGCTGATTTCCTGAAAATAAAGGCAGCGTATTTGCAGTACTTCCCCACGTGTTCACTCATTCCAGGGGAGTTCTACAGGCCATGGGGTCACATCCTGGGATTAGTTGCGCGGTATATTTAAAGTTTACGTTATCTGACTGAGCATGCGGAGTGTGGAGGGAGAGGCGCTGTGGCAGCGTGGAGTCCAGCACGGCGCGGAGCCCAGCACGGCGCGTTGCCCACCAAGGGTGGCGACCGGCCAGCGCCGCACACTCAGGCACATCTGCTCTGGCTCTGAACACGTGGCTCTGGCTCACGTAGGTGACCGGGTCTGGGCATCGCCTTTAATTGTGGGCACGAAATGGGTGTCTTCAATGAGGCTGCAGCATCCCATAGTTCTGCGAGTACAGTTGGGACAGTCTGTGCTGTGGGTTTGCTGTCCGGGCGTACAGACGTCAGCCAGAGGCCTGCGTGCTGCTCCTGGGGCTGCTCCTGTGATTGCTGCCACACACGGGTGTCTGAGGATCTGCTTTCCCTCTGAGTTCCACCAGGAAGTAGCTGTGGCTGAAGGTGGGATGTCGAGATTTTTTTTAGTGGGTGGTTGAAGGGCAAAACTAGTACTTTGTTCAGCTGCCAGCTGTATCCTAGCAAAAACGATGGCCAACTTGTCGTACGTGGCGCCACTCAGTGCTGGTGTTACTTGTGGTGCCAGCTGCTGCGGGTACCGGTGATGCTGTGGCACAGAAGATGAGGGTTTCTCTGGAGAGCCGCCTCTTGCCATGAAGCGGAGTTTGTGCCTAACGCTTGGCAGGGCACAGCGCCGACCTCCGCAAGAGAGAGCCCGTGCCCACACCTGCACCCCAGAGGCCAGAGGCTGTTTCTTGGTGATTAACTTGCAGGAAGCAGAAATAACGGAGGGGGGGAAAATCTGCTTAAAGTCTTCGTAAAAACTTCCCATAAAGCTTCCAAAACTATGATTTGGAAAAGACCTGCTGTCTTTAAAATTTTAAGGGACAGAGGAGCGGGAGGAGGAGGAGAATGGCCCCTGATGAGCTCAGGGTGGGACTGCGATTACTGGCTTTTGTGGCTGCATTTTCCAAGCTCTGCTGTCTAAGCTATGTCAGTAATTAAAGATCCGGTGAAGGATGGATATGCAACTGCATTTCCCACGTCCTTGGTGAGGTCTGAGCAATCAGGGTCTTGGCATAAACATTTGGTTGAAAAATTCCTTGGTACCCTGAGCTGAATCTACTAATCTCCTGTATTGTAGCAGAGGCCTGCAAGTAATTTGCATACAAAACAGTAGTTCAGTAAAAAGTTCTTGTTCAATATTGCCATATTTTCCCTTCTTTTGGATTACTGATCTTTTCTCCTGCGTGATGCCAGTTAATTTTCCTTTGTATGGCAATGTCTTGTGATTATTCATTTCAATGCTCATCCTTAGATCTCATCAGTAAAAAGGAAGTATTTTTACAAAAATCATCCGTGTCTTACACCATGTTCTTTTCTGGCTGCGCTGGTCACCTCAAAGATGCTTCATCAACAGCAGTTGGTGTAGTGGCAGTCGTGCTTGGTTTGCTTCCGCACGGTCTCGGAAGGACACCACGCTTTATAAAAGCAGAGTACGCAGACTGTGATGCTTCTCCAGGTCACCTTGGCACAGCACCTGAAAGCCTTAAATCTGACTGGTCGTTGCTGACTTGGGCAATAAACGTCATTTGAGACAGAAATGTGAACTGTGGTATCTGCCATGAAGGAGTGGTAGTCAGGAGTAATTCACCGGATTGCTGACTGCTCAGGAAACCCTTCCGTTTCCTTGCCTACCGGTGCTCGCATGCGAGCTGCCCTCCTGGTGTTGTGTCCCTCCTGACATCTGAAGTCGAGGACCCCTGAGTGTTACCACAAGTGGAAGCTCCCAAGTTACGTCTTTTAATCCTTTGCCGGTACTAACTGGAGGAAGCTCTGGCCTCTGCCCTAAGTGGAAATCTGTCCCCAAACTTTTCTGTGGTCTGGCTTGCATTCTAAAGGAAAGGTTGGTTTTCTCTAGACAAACAGGACAGTGCATAGAAATGTAACTTAGTGACCTTACACTCCATTTCCCTGAAACGTCACCGGGCGTAGTTCCCAATATCTTGTCACTGTTCTGATCAGACACGAGCGAAATGGACATGCAAAACGCACGGGAATCAAGAGAGACGCATTCCAAGGACTGATAACCACATGAAAGCTTCCTGTGTGTATTCTTAGGCCCTGTGGCTTTGTAGCAGAAACAAATGCAAACTTCTCAGCCCAAAACTACTTCTTGCTGTAAAAGTAAGGCGTATGAAAGTGTCTCCATTTTTTTCTGAAAGGAGATTCTATTATTGTCACCAATTGTGACATTTACTGCAGGTTCAGGGTTTGCACACTGCACTAAGGGAACTGATTTTGGGCATTGATGGGCAAGTGCATGCCTGGAAATATAGATTTTGTTACCGGTGGGGAGAGCTGTGGGTGTTTTTCTAGTACGTCTGAACTGTGTGCATCAGTTAGGGTCTGCAAGCTGTATGAGCCTGTATATGTTTTCTTTTCTATTTCTTCAGCACCCCACCAAAATCATAATTTTGTTGTTTTTATATGGGGTCTGGATCTTTGGTCTTGCAACAACGTTGGGATCTATTGTTGTGATGGTTGTTTTGGATCATAGAGTGAAACCAGAAAGTAGCAGGAGATTGGTGCTGAAGAGCTTCATTATGCTGAGCCACCAGCACATTCACAGAAGAATGACTATTATTTAGTTCAAAATGTTTGGTCATTAGATGGTCTCCTTTCGGCCATCTGTGAAAGAGGCGGTTGGGGAAACTGCACCCTTAATTCCATTTCCCCACATACAGAAATCAGATTACAGATGACTAAAACCTTTAGGCAGTTCTCTGCGAGGCAGGCAAGGACAAGCAGTGCAGGCCAAGCCACAGTCCCCACCGCAAAGAAAACAAAAACACAGGTGCTGAACGGACTGCGGCCACGCAGATGAGCTGTGTGTACAGAACGTGGCTTTGCACGGAAGGGGAACGTGGTTCTTGTTGTTTGGCTGTTGTTCGCTCAAGGCGTTTTTTTATTTCAGCTCGGCTCCAGGCTGAGTTGTTACAGGTCCTACCGCAGAAGTTCTCTGTGATGAGAGAAACATGTGATCCTGAGGCCTGAGAGAAGAAATTCTGGTGGAAGGCCCCTCCAGGGGGAAGGCTGCTGCTGGCCACCTGAGCAAACACCCAGCCCAGCTGGTGAGCCTCAAAAAGCCAGCACAGGGGATACAGGGAATGGCTGCGCACAAGGGGGTTTGCTCTGGGCTTCCCACCTTGGCTTGCCTTGTGAAAGGCTGTTCTCTTGCGTACGTCTCTGGAGCCATGAGCAGGACATTCCAAGGGGCGTGTGCCACCTTGTTTCCAATAATGGGAGAGGCAGCTCAGCACTTTGCGGTCCACGGAGCATGGTTCCAAGTGTTGCCGGGTGACGTGCTGCTCGGTGTTCCCATTTGCACCTGGGGTACCTGGAACGCGTGTGCGTCAGTGATGTGGGATAATGATTCGGACCAGGGTATGCTGTGGTCCTGCAGAGTAAACAAACCCCAGGGAAAAGAGACCAGGTGTAGATGTGGGACTGCGCACCTTAACCGTGGGTTCAGGGTCTGGTGAGAGCGGGCATGACCTTGTGGGGCTGGGAACACAGCGCTGGGGCTAAGCTGGTGTCACTGACCCAAAGACTCGGTGTCAGGAGCCCTGCCATAGCAGAGCACACAGAAGCCCATCTGAGACAGCCAAGCAGATGTGCCGAGGGCCGGTGTGAGGCAGCCGAGGCGGAGCTGCATCGGGGAGTTCTCCAGATGACAGCCAGGAGAGCTGGATGTGGGAGCCGCGTCAGCGGAGATTGCTTTGCTAAGCGAACTGTGCGACGGCTGAGAGCCAGGCAAATAACAGCGCAAGTGTGGGGTTAGCCTTCACGTGCTGAACAGATTTTGCTAATATCACTTTGTTATGCAAATACGTAATTATTTCATTTCCCCCAGAAGGAGTATTTGTGGTTTCCTCTTCCCTGGGACTTCCGAGTGCTTGTGTGAAGAGAGCAAATAACTGGAAAGTTACTGGGTTGTACACTCTCTGGCAAGCTCTGAGAAAGTGAAAACCTTGAAGTTTTTGATGGAGGTTTTAGTAGCACATTTGAAGGGACTGCTGGAGGGTGATGAGGCTGGCCCTGACAATGGCACGGGACTTGCTCACCATTTAAATAAACTTAATTTGTATCGAAGCCTGCTGTCTGCTGGGAGCTAAGGAATGAAAAGGCCAGGTTGTTTCACAGACTGGAGAGTCTATGGTGATGAGGATGGAGCTGCTCAGGCCCGATAGGGCCTGGAGTTGTGCTGGCTGTAGCTGCAAGGGAGGATATGTGTGGATAACAGCTTTGCAGCACTTCTGTGGAAGTAGCAGAAAAGGAATAGCGGAGAAGCACTGTTCCCTTGCAGGTGAGGTGTGAGAGTTTGTCAGCTGCGGAGAGGAGCTCCCTATGTGCTTTGGGTTGGTTGGTGCGCTCACAAGGCTCTGGCATTCAAAAATCTCACAGAATGGGAGATATTTGAAAACTTTGGAAGCTGCAGAACTCCATGTAATGAGTGTCCTAATATGTCACAGAGACAATCCATAAAGCGAGGGATTTTTGAAATGCGGTGTGTGCCTGTGTGGCGCGCTCAGAGAACTGCAGCGGCTGTTTGGAAAGGGGGATTCGGAGAAGGCTCCTATTGCCCCGAGGAGTCACTTTTTCCTTTCTTTTTCACACCCAGTGTCCTCTTTCTCTATCCTTGCTGGCTGTAGCAGGATTGTATAGCGCTAACTTTCTGTTTTAGACATTTAGCTGAAATCAAGTGGTGGGGCGAGGTTCTGGGAGCTGAATTTGGATTTAATTTTGCATGAACAGGGCTTTCTGCTAACACTTAAACAATTTTAAATAAAAGCTCAGCCATAGGGTGCTTGAGCTTCCACGTTGAACTTAAAGTTGAGTTCTTCTCTAATCCCCCTATGCTTGAGAACGGTGTTACAGATACACACCATCTCTGAGGGTTTAATTTATTTTTTTAAACTCAGGTAATTCTCAATTTACAGTGGTCTGATCTAAAGAGCCAGGAAGCTGCTCAGAGGATGTGTTGGAGATGTGCAAAAGATCACAGTCTTTCAGCAAATCACTTGGCACTGTCGGTATAGGACAGGATTAAGTTATGCCAGTTTTTTATTTAAAGACTTGTGGTGTGTTGTGGCTTGGAGGTTTTTATGGGTTTTTTTATGGTTTTCTTTTTTTATGTTGCTTCTTTCAACAGTGGGAAATAACATGACTGAAACTGAAATGGTAATTTCTAGTTGCACAAAGATTCTTCTTCGGGATTGACAGTTCTGCCATGGATATAAGACAGGGACTGCTTCTTGTGCTGAATTTTGTAGCTATCAGTTTAAATAATTTTGGGTTTTTTCTGCATAGATCCACATTGGTTTTGTCACTTGTGTCCAAAAAAGCAATCACACCTTAATGTTTTAATTATGAACTTATTAATTATGTTCACTTGTATTGTTAGCTTTTATATTGCACTAATGTGTATTTCTTGCCTAGAGAAGTGAGAAGTAGAGGTAATGGTACTACTAGCATTGATACTGACACGGTGTGTGCTTCCACGTCTACGGATAGTATTTTGAGATGCATATGGCAGCTTTGGTGCCTCAGAGCTGTTTGAAGATGAGTCACTGCCATGGGTTGCTTCTGAGCCCTCAAATGTAGGAGCATATAAAAATCATTCCTCTGCTGTTGAGAATCTTCATTTTCCTCCCTACCTGCCTCTTGTAGTTACAGACGGGCTTGTTACAACCGCACAACAGTACTTGCTACCGATCCTAATTTCAGTGTAATTTGAGAGGCAATACACAACGTGTCGTAGCGGTTTATTTAGGGCTGGATAATGATACACTTGCTGTAGCCCATGGAAAATCCAAATGCCCTGTGCTGAAAATTCTACGTGCTAAGCTTCGTGTACTGATCTGCAGGCCAGTCTTATCATCTCCCTTCTTCAGGTTAGAAACCAAGCTGATCTTGGGAACCAACACATTTATAAAGTGTGACACTGCAGCGAGGCTTCTCTTCCACCTTCCGTGTGTTCCCTGCCCGATTTTCAGATGAGGTACCCTTTGTGTTTCAAAGCGGGTCTTGTAAGGGAAGGTGTCGTATAGGCTGGGCCGTTGTGTGATGCTGTGGCACTGGCGAGGGGGGCTGAGACGTTTCTGTCCTTTTGGTGCTGAAAGGTAGCAAATGCGGGAGGCACATGGAATTGTCTCAGCCGAGCAAGGAACACCTTTCTGTGCCCTGCTGTAGTGGAGGAGTCCTCATTTAGAGGGTTTCTCGATGCACGTCTCTTCTCCTGGGCTCCAGGCGGCTGAGGGCACCTGTGCCCCTGCCGGCCGGGTCGGAGGAAGCCGAGGGTCACTGAGCGTGGTTGGTACTCAGGAGAGGCAGGCAGAACCCCAGCACAACCCGCTGAGCATCCCTTCCACCTGCCCGCGGTGGACGGTGCTCTGCTCCCAGCCAAGCCTTGAGACGTTCCAGGGGAGAAGGGTGAGTGCGCTGCGACTCCTAGTTTTTTTTGGTTGGGTTTGTTTTTTTGGGTTTTTTTTTGTTTTGTTTTTTTAATGCGATCACGTTATTGTACGGCCTTTGGGAGGGGCTGGGTGGAGGCGGGCAAGGAACCGTCCTCCGCCTCAATCGCCGTCCGCCCAGGGGGATGGAGTTTCCAGAGCATCCCCTCCCTCCATCCCGTCGCTGCGCTCCCCTGGGGTGGCGGTTCTCCGCACTTCGCCCCCGCCGGAGCGAGGGCGGGCGGGGCGATCGCCGCGGTCCCACTCGTCTCTACGCGGCGCGGGGCTGCACCGGTCGCGGAGCGGGAGCGGCGAACGAGTACCGGCCGTGCCGGGAGCAGCACCGCCGCCTCTCCCCCGACAACAACCTGCACGGCTGGGAATAAAACCCCTCGCTCCCTGCCGGGAAAGGAGGGCGGTCCGGACCGTGGAGCTCTCCTCCGCCCCGCTTTTTTCCCTTCTTTTTTTTTCCTTTTCCCCTTTTTTTCTTTCCTCCTCTTTTCCTTGTTCGTAAGGAGGACGCCCCGTGCCCGCTTTCCGCGCAGCCCCGTGCTCGCCTGGCCCGAGCGCGCCCAGCCGCGCCGAGGGGCTTCGGACGCCGCCGCCGGGACGGAGGGGCGGGATGGCGGCGTCGACCCGCTGGGTGTTGTGCCTGTGCCTGGGATGGGGCTGCTTGTGCCTGGCCCTGGAGGATGCGCTGCGGCCGCGCCGGGTCGNCCGGCGGCGGACAGAGTGGCGGAGCACATGCTGCGGCTCTACGAGCAATACCGCGGGAGCCGGGACCCGCCGACACCACCCGGGCCCTGGCTCCGCCGGGGCAACACGGTGCGCGGCTTCCGCCCGCTGCCGGCAGGTGAGCGCGCATCGCGGCCGAGGGAAGAGGGGGGACCCCGCCGGGGCCGGGCTCGCCTCCCGCCGGGGAGCGCTCTGCCACGGGGCAGCCCCGTATCTCGGCCGGAGTCGGGCCGTGTTCCCTGAGCCGTGGTGTCAGAGCATCGCTGGGGTAGTGCCCAGAGAGCTCGGCAGAGGGAAAAAATGAGAGAATTAGAGACGTATCGCCTCCTGCGGGGACTGTCGCGTTTTACGTTATGTCCTGTACTTGAATTACTGCCTTTACCGCTTTGGCTCTGCTGCCAGCATCACTGCCATACGATGGCTGAGAACAATGCGTGGGAGGTGGAGTAATTAGCAGATCTTCTCCGGAGTCTCCCCTTAGTGGTGGTGTTTTTCACGTGTAGCTTCTGTTGGAACCACGGGCTGATTTGGGCGTGACAGAGCCGTGACATGGTTTGGGGATACTTCAGGCTGTCTGCAGCGTTCTCATGTTGACAAGTAGTGATAGTGCTGACAATGAGAGGTAGTGGCAGGTGAGTTCAGCTGAAGCATGCCTTGATCGGGGTAAATACTTCATCTTGGCATCTTTGGAGGGGCACTTACCTCTCTGAGATTACAAACTGGCATGCACAGGCAGATGGGTGAAAATGTAAAAACATTTTCCATAAGGCGGGGGGGGACACGTTTAACATGCCAGCATTCCAAAAGAGCCATGTCCTAGCAGAAAGAGAAGAAGTCGCTGTCTTGGTGCTGCATCCCCCTCCTTCCCTCTTCTGGTTTTTGTGCATGTGAGCTTCACATGGAACTGCCAGAACTCAAAGATGACCATCGCTGGGATGTCCTTCCCTTATCTACTGCATCCCAAAACCTTGCTGCGTGTGGGACAGCAGTCATGCCGCACACAGAAGCCCCATTTGCCAGTCTCTCACTTTTCGTTACATCAGTGCACCAAGCCACTGGCTTTTTGTGAGACAAGCATCTGTCACTAAAACTGAGAGTTGACTGTGAGTTTCAGTGACTTGCCTCAATTCCTTCCAGTCCCAGGAAAGAGAGCTGGGTGGCAGGCTTCCTTGCTTCTTGAAAGGCAACAATGTATTTTATAAGGCACGGAGACCAAATGCCATGAGGAATTGAGTGGCTTTGGTGTCTTAGTGTTCAACCCTGCAAGTGTTTCTGTCCCCAGGAGACGCTTTAGAGGAGTAAATACCCTGGGTTTGGAGGATTGAGAGCCAGGACTCCCCAGCTGCTGCTCTTACTGAGGAGCTCTCTTGCCTTTATAACATGACTTGTTTGCCGTATGAAGTCTTGTGTCCATGTCTGTCTCTGAATTCAGCCTGCCAAAATAGGGGAGGCTATAATATTCACTACAGCCCCCCCTCCCAAAAGGGGAGGTTGTTAGTAATCTCAGCAGAGCAATATTTGCTCTGTTACGCATATCCAATTAAAGCCATTTATTGTTCTAAACCTAGAATGTTGTTGGTTGAAATCCCATCTCTGTCGTCCTTCTGATTATATTTGTACTCTCGCATGAAATTGGGTGGCAGCAGTCCTATAAACACACTGCTTGCTAGTCCCTTTCCTCCTCCTCCAATACTTTCACAGATCAAGTGCCAAAGCAATAAATTGCTTTTAAAACTTTTTTGACTTTAATAAGTATTTAGGCAAAAGATTTAACCACTTAACTGTTGTCTTTCTCTTGCTATTGGCAGCAGCAGCAGCAGCTTATTTTGTGTGGTGATGGATGGCAGAAAAATCTGTTTCTAGAAAGCCCTTATATCAGATGTTCCTCAGGGTGGTGGGTGCAATGGAAAGGAGTTTTCTGACTTCCTCCTTGGGCCCAGCTGCGTGACAAGCCCTGCAATGAGAATGGCACGTCCAGCAGTATTCCCCTTTCAAGGTACTTTGTCGGTAGATCCTCTGCTTTGACTGTTGCACTCCTCGGCTCCAAATTTCAGTCTCCCACGGGCTTGTCCTTAATCAGACTGCATCAGTTAATTTAATACATCATGTTACTGTTACTCCTTCACATTTTACCAGCCCCTCTGCCAGCCCCTTTAGGACTCAGGTTTTTGTCTGCTAGAAGCTGAAGCTCCACAACAATCCTCCTGTGTCTCCTTCATCTACAGCAAGAGGTCTTGAAGCAAATCTTCAGTTGTTTCATTTGCAGTTTAACTTTGCAATTTAGTCTGACATTTTCAGTAGAGAAACTCTTCCTTTTCTGAATCACAGCTCTCAAATGTAGCTGTCCTTGCTTTTCCTCTGCAGCGGCTTCTGCTTCTTCTGCAGCACATGGGAAAGACCTTTCCCAAACCTCCCAGGTAACCCAGCAGACAAATTTTCCAGACCCTGGAGTATTGTGTGATGAGACCAAAAGCTCCTAGGGTCTGTTGAAACTCATCCCTGTTTCTAGTCAAAGAACAGTGGTGTTGCATGTGGCAGCTGTAGCCTTGTAACCGAGAGCCAACAAAACCCAGCTAAGAGTGATTAGTCAAAACAAGCATCCTCATACCTGTCAAAAGCAAATTTCTCTTTCTGCGGTCCAATTCTCCGAGGGGACGGAATCAGAGCCTCAGCCCCATGTGGCGCCTCTCTTAAGCCTCCATCCCATGCTGCCGTGAAATCTCTCATGCACCAGACTTCACAACTAGGCTGGATGGTTGCTTGCTTGGGCTGGGGGTTTTGGCCATTGATTTTGATGAATGCTCATGCGATCATCTATTCAGGCAAATTTGTTTCCTGTTAATCTTGCTAAATTATCTCCGAGCGTAATTGTTCAGTTTGACTCACTTGGGAAAAGGGACCTTTGATGCCTGTGATAAAACTGAAAAGAAACCCCAGGCCTGAAATCCATGAAGAGTGCAGTAAGGATGTACATCTTTCACAGAGCATTTAGCTACATTTCAGCACCGTTCTCTCATGGACTTAATTGCTCTATTTTTTTTTTTCTGTGTATTTGAGTCAAGGGATGTTCAGCCTGTAATTTCTGTGGCAGCTCTTCTCACTGTTGCAGGATATTTCTGGGATGACGCTGGTCAGGCATGACTAATGGACAGGCCTTTTCGGTTCTTTACCTGTGCGTTGCACGTGTGTGAGAGGTTTTCCATCCGTTGTGGCTCTAAAAGACACATAGGAAGAAGGTCAGGTGACATGTGAGCCAGAACAGAACACTCAGGCACTTCTGGCAAGGGACCTCTGAAGCTGCAGTCCTGTCTGTTCTGCAGTATCTGTACATGACTGTTCTTTCCTCCTGAAAGAGACCTGACCTGCAGCCAGCAGAAATCTGCTTACCTTCAGCTCTGCCTTTGGAGGTGTGCTGGTCGCTGCCCAGGCTCAGGATCTGGAGGTCAGATACAGCATGAAAAAATAAAAGAGAGGGGAAAGATAAAAGCCTCAAATGCAGATTAGGTGTGCTTCTGAAAGCATTTCTAATCCTAGCATCACTTAAGGAACATGGCTTGCAAATGAGTCTTGACTTTAATTGAAAGGTCCTCTGAATGGTGTTATAGTAAAGCTATACAGTGAGAAATTACTTTAAACTCTTTTTTATTGACTGAAGTTCAAGTAATTTCAGGTATTACACCTGCCCCTAGGCAAATTCTTGTGGTTTTAGAACTATGTTCTCCTCCCTTTCAAAAGGCCTTTCTTTCCTTTGTTGTGGTTCGAAGTGCCCACGCAAACAGGGGAACGGAGCACGCACAGGGAAAGCAGCGCCTCACTGGCTGCCATCAGCCTGCAGAAACCAGTCCGGGCCAAATGCTGGCCCCTCTGAGCACCAGTAGTATCAGGGGTTCTTCGCAACAAGAGCTTTAAAAATATCCAGTTGGGAGACTTTTTTTTTTCCTTCTGTGTGTTTGTTTGGTTTGGGGTTTTTTTGCTTCACCCCTAAAAACACAATGCAAACAGCAGCATCCTGCTAGTTTTCAGGAACTTGAAAAACATTAAGCTGTGATTGGGGAATATGGTCCCAAATCTGCAAGCCTTTGAGGCAAATGGGTAGGATCTGTAGGTTTGGCCTCTCAGGACCAGACCCAGAATTTGAATTTTCTGGCTTCTATAATCACGTGTCTCGCAGCGGTGCCATGCGAGAAACCTGTGTTCACAGCTGCCTGATGGTCCCTGTTCCTAGAACACATTGCTTCAGTGTGAAGAGCTCCGGCGTCAAAAGACAGGCTGTGCACAATTTGCTTTTCACACAACCAGACTGCTGCCACCAGCTGAAGAGGAAGAGTGAGATTGGCTCTTTCCCTGCCCAGATTTGTGTCCACTGTGGATGTAGCCCCTCAGCCTGCTTGGCTTGTGCTAGCTTCGAGCTAGATGTTGTGTTTAGTTCTCACACCTGCTGTGCTCTTCCTGCTTAAAAAATACAGGAAAGCGATCAAGTGGCCACTGTGCAGCGCACTTATGATGTACAACGTGCAGCTTTGTGGGTTTCCTATCAGGAGACCCTCATCTAAGTTAGGTCCTGAGTACGCAGCACTGCTGTTTCTGCAGAGGTTCTTTATTTGAGTGGCTGACAGCTTTGATCAGTGGTGAACTTGCTTCGGTTTTATATGAAGTTGCTAGCTGCTGTGACCTCACCTGCTTTCCTAAAAGAATTAGTAAAACCAGTTTGGTACCAGGTCCTATGCTCTTTCAAAACGGAGAACCACATCCTATCTTTTCCTTTTGCACAGTACGCTAATTGGTAACTGGAAGGCAGCAGCCAAGTAAAAGGAAAGGTGGGAGAAAAGAGAAAATCTGATTTCCAAAGCTGTTTCTCTTGAGGAACTTGTTCCCGTTTCCAGCTCCGAGTGAACTTCTGTAGCTGGGCCGTGAACCGATGGGAACAATGTTTTACACCGGAAACACCACTACGTTCTTAACCGAGCTGTGGCACAAGGGTGCCTCTTTAATATCTCCTTTAAATCATGGCTAATGGTGACTGTATACTAAATAGTCCTTGTTACTGCATCCTTTTTCACCCGTGGGATAGATTTGGCAGTCCATAAAAATGTCAGGGCATCCTCTATAAAGGTAAATGCACCACATGTTAGCAGACTCGTTCCAGCTTATTGATGCCTGAAATCCCCCTTGTGACGGGAATCTATTCGTGCCGACAGTGTCCATCTTCACAGACCTACTGCGCTTCCTTAAAAATACTTTTTTAATGCCAGTCACAGGCCATGCTACCAGCTGAGGGTTGGTGCAGGGAGGTGAGCTAGCATGGTCCATGCTCCTAAGATCCAGCAGATACAAGTATTTCAGCTGACGTGCCACAAGGTGGGGTTGAGCTGTTGGTAAATAGTCTGGCATCTCTGGTACCCCAAAGAGGGAGTGCCAGTACCTGTGTAGAATAAGGCGTTCCTGATTTAGGTCTGAAGAGACTGTCCCCTTCTTCTCACCCTGTCCCGGCGACCCCTGTTGTCATTTGTGCACGTGACTGGGAAGCGGGGCTATCCCTACGCAAGCTTTGCCACGAGCAGCTGGACTGTGGGTTTTATTTGGGTAAGGAGCGTGTGCACAGCTGACCACAGACCTGCCTGTGGGCCAAGGCGGCTGATAAACCCCTATAAACCCCTTGCCTGGCCACGTAGCTCTGTGTACCTTGCAAATGATGTTCGACACGAATACAAGCAATGCCGCGTTCTACTTGTCGAGTATCTTTCTGCCCAGCTCGTGGCTGCCGCTTCAGTGCTTGATGCTGTAGAAGTGAGCGCTGCTAGTGGTGCAGTGGTGCTGTGTCTTACCTACTGCGATTCAAAAGAGCTCTGTAACACAGAGCTTGGTCTTAAAAACTCCTCATCAGTCCGGCATTAACATCTCGTGGAGAGGAGCAGAGGTTGCTGTTAAAATCTAGCCTCACGGTGTCTGGGAGGCAGCAGCGTGTAGCTCAGTTCCTCATACTTTTTGTTAACTTTTTTCTTCTTAACACTTATCCTCTGGAATGATTTCCAGCATAGTGTGTCCTATGAGCCAAAAGACAAAGTTTCATTTCAATGAAATGAAATTTTCCTGAGCAAAAGGTGCATTTGTAGGTATTTTAATGCTTGCATCTTCCTTGGCATGTCTGTAATTTTTAAGGGTAATTCCTAGCCCTGGGAGCACTTATTTCGGTGCAGTGCTCACACCTGGGAGTCAGGTATCGGTGTCGCACAAGGGATGTACTGGACCCAGTACTCCCAAACTCTGATGGAACCTCAGGTTGTGCAGTTGGGTTTCTTGAGGTGGAATGCGGTGAATCCACAGATGTCTGTGCTAGCCGCTAATAACTGTTTTCGAGATGATTTTGCAGAAGAAAGATCTGAGAACTCAGAACTGCTGAAGCTTGGAGGTGGTTGTGTAGGAAAATAGCACCATCTACCGCAAGTGCTTCGTCTTGGTGTAGAGTTACAGGCCAGAAGTGGCTGCTGGAGTTTAGCTCTTCACCGAAACGACAGACTCCTTCTACGTCTGCCCCACGCTGTCTACAATTTCTTTATAATCAAAAGTAGCTTCTTTTGTCTCCAATACAATATGCCAAGGCAGAATAGGCAGGGTTTTTTAAGTGGCATTCATAATCATAATTTAGATCAAAACTTGTCATACAGCAATGATTTAAATAATAACTTCTTGAACAGGTGCTCATGAGACACCATTCTGGCTGGGAATTCTGGCTTCTAAGACCGATCTACTCAGTGCTCTGCCAAATACATATTAACCTTATTACCTTAGTGGTTCTAAACCAAGCAGAGATCAGGTCCTCATGTATATTTAGTACAATTGTAATCAAGAGACTGTTTTGGCTTAAGGAATAAAAAGCGGGATGGAATTCCAAGTAAATCTAGTTCCCTGGGCATCTGTAACAGCTACAATTTGGATGGGTTTGGTACACGAGTTTTCAGTGCTTGGAGACTTACCTACGTGCTCTTGTGTCAGATTGGGCTGAATGTGTAAACAAAGGCGTCTTCCTTAAATGATTTGGCCTGTTCACTGTTTTGGCTATGTTCTGCTGAGGAAAACGTAGGTTTTTTCCACAGTTCTGTGAAACAGTGCATCTGATAAGCTGGGGAGAAGGGTTGTCTCTAGTGGGACCAGTTCCTGCTTTTTTAATGTATTGACTGGAATATTATGACATGAAAACGTTCAGAAGAGGAGGAAGTTGCTTGGATCGTTGGGGTAGGGATGGGGCAGCACAGGGAGAGTACAAGCTTTTGCCAGACTTAGCAGAATGGCACTGGCCACTGGGATATTTGCAGGCTGGAGGCACAGAATGACACACCGAACATGAAATTATCAAAGTCTGTGAAAGATCAGTACTGGAAATTATGTTTTCACTTGTGTCGTGGTTTGGCACTGGTTAAAACACTAGGTACCCACAAAAAATGTTCACTCGTTCTTTTCTGCTACAGCTGAGCACTGGAGGGGGAAAAAAAAGAAGGGCTCACGAGTTAAGATAAGGAGTGGGAGAAAATACTCCAAGGGCAAAAACAGGCTCCAATTTAAAGGTATAAAGTAAATGTATTATTAACAGAGTGAGAGGAAGGTAATGAGGAGTAAAATAAGCCTTTAAAACACCTTTTTCCCCCCCAGCCCCTCCCTCCTCCCCAACAACAGCGCGCAGGGAGACAGGGCGTGGGAGTGTTTGGTCCGTTTCTCACTCAGGATCTTTTTTCAGTTCACTTAGGGAGAGGAGTGTCCTTCTGCTGTGCCGTGGGGTCCTTCCCACGGGAGACAGTTCTCCGTGAACTTCTCCAGGAGCACGTCCATCTTCAGAGCCATCAATGATCGGCTTTGTCAGACACAGTGGAAGTTTCCAGCAGCTTCTCACAGAAGCCACCTCTGTGGTTTCCCCTCACTACTGCCACAAAACCAGGCTGTGTTAAACCAACACGACTTGTTTGAGCAAGGGATTTGTCACATTGTTTGGAGGGTGGGAGAGGTGTGGCTGGTCATCCCTAGTCCATGGCCATTTCTATGCTTGTAATTGTTTGGAATAACCCTTTGGAGAGGGTTTTGCCATGCCGTGGTGTCCAAAAAGCATGTAATTCTGCATGCCCTCATTTCCCTAACATATCGGGATGTTTCCAGCCCCTTGAGGGGCTGCAGACCATACCGTAACTATACTGTATTTGAGTTTTCCATACAGCCTGGTTTTACAGCTTAACATTTGGATCTGTATTTCTCTTGCTGTGAAGGATGGACGTAACCGCAGCCCAACCAGGGAATTTTAATAGAAAAATTAAACATTCCTCTCGAGCCTTCCCGTTGCACTTCAGGGGGTTAGAGTCCCCCATGTGTTTCCCAGATCAGCATCCATGGGTTCGGGCACAGTACCTGTGGTTAGGTCCCCACTTCCTAAATTTCGCAGCTGTGGAAAGCGTTCTGTCCCCCGCGTCGCTCCTAACCGGCACAGGCGCATCCCAGGCATAAGAAGGGTCGTCCTCGGGGTTGTTCATCCCTGCACAGACACAAGGCGGGGTGTGCCAGCCCGCTACCCCTCAAATCCAGTTCATGGACTGGCTTTCTGTGGGCTATCGAGGATGCTCTAGTACCATCTGCCTGCCTTCAGCGGTATTAGTAAATACCTTCTAACTCTGGCATGAAAATTGATGAAATGTCCTTCATCAAGTGCAGCCTGGTTTGACTGTTGTCAATGAGTAAATGTACCTAGTGTAACTGATTATTCTAGAGGGAAACTTCAGGCATGATTAGTATCTGACTTAGCCAAAAGGCTGTCACAGCAGCCTGTGTGTCCTCTGGATGACATTTTTAGATGCCCATATTCTTATCTAAGTATTTCTTTTTCTAGGGAGCCCCGAAGGCCAGGAGATGTACGTTTTTAACTTGACATCACTCACAGAGTCTGAAAACGTCTTGTCAGCTTCGGTGTATTATTATATCGGTGATCTGCTGTATGCGAAGTGGAACTGTTCCCAGTCCAGTGGCTGTTCTCATCACAGGCACGGGAAACCTGAAATTCAGATACGTCTTTCCATTTGGACCTTTCCTTCACTTGGGAACCCAACTCGGAGCCTGGGACATTTCCTCATAAATGTCTCTTTGGCTTACCAGGACATCCTTTCCTGGCAGTGGAAGGATATCACTCGGCTCCTGCATGAAGCAAAGCAAAACAACGAACTGCTGATTGGTGTTAAAATGGATCTGAGCAGCCATCACCCCTGGGAAAGGGCATCTTCTTCCCAGGAACCCTACATCCTGATTTACGCCAACGATTCTGCTATCTCAGAGCCAGAGAGTGTCGTCTCTACTCTGCGAGGACACCGTCATCCTCTGGTGAGGGTCTTCTCCAAGCCAGAAAGCCACCTGAGGAGCAGCGTCAGGAATCGCCGGAGAAAACGCTCTGCCAACATCCTGTTGCCACTGCAGAATAACGAGCTGCCGGGAGCCAAGTACCAGTACGGTGAGGACGAGAGATGGGAAGACGGAAAACCCTACAAGACCTTCCAGCCACAGTTAGCAGACAGGGCCAGGAGTAAGAAAAAGCAGAGGAAGAATCATCTCCAGAAGACCCAGACTCTCCAGTTCGATGAGCAAACACTGAAGAAGGCGAGGAGGAAGCAGTGGAACGAGCCCAGGTACTGTGCCCGGCGCTATCTCAAGGTGGATTTTGCAGACATCGGTTGGAGCGAGTGGATTATTTCCCCTAAGTCCTTCGACGCCTATTACTGCTCAGGAGAATGCCAATTCCCAATTCCAAAGGTATGGTCTTGATTGATTCTTTTTCACTGTCTGTTACCGTGAACTGGGCATTCTTTTTTCCCATGTCAGTAAAAGGCAGCCAATGCCAGTGTGCATTTGGTTCGAGGACCTGTGTGGTCTCTTTGCCCCGTGCAGCAATGGGCAGTGGTTAGAACAGCTGGTAAAAAGACAAGCTTGAAAAGGTAATTGAAAAAACTTAACTTGCTGTTAGTCTTTCATCCAATATCCAAATCACCATAAAACATTTCCTGAATAGTGCTTATGATGTGTGAACTTGTTATTAGCTTGTTTAACAAACAAAATACAAGCCAGATTTGGAAAATAGTTTCGTAGGCAGCACTTGTGCATGACAGGAGCCCAGAGCCCCACCACAGGCAGGTGGCGCAACACGCTCCAGGAAAGTCGTGTACCATGGGAAGCAAGGCCGCCCCAAGGGCAGAGAGCTCCAGACAGCGGCAGGAGTGGTTGGGGTGCCTGTCGAGTGAAAGAGTCGAGTGAATTACTTGTACGATGCACCAAGGGCATCCAACAGCGATGGATCTAGGCCCACCGACTTTCAAAATATCCTGCGGTTTGTACGAGCTGGTTGCACGTGAGCAGCAAGCGAGGCTGATGTGCTCCTAGCCCTGTGACCCAGATAGATGAACTCTGCTCCGAATGTCCAGTGTCGTTCCTAGCGACATGTAGCCCCTGGAGGCTGCTGAAACCTGAGAGCAGGATGTGGGATTTGAGGCTGGCATGAAATGAGGGGTATGTGCAAGTAACACCTGCAGGAAACATCAGTAAAGGCAGGGCTCTTGGACTCACTGCAGCGTTTCATTCCAGAGTCTTTATTCCTGCCGCAGTGAAGCCAGAGCAGTTGGTTCCAAAATATATCTGGCATTTCAGCGGCTTAAGGAACCAAGGGAGTGGCCCTTTGAAAGTGATGGGTAGAGGAATTGTACTAAAGGGGATGGCGCCCAGACAAAGCAAGCTGAGGAAGGCGGCGTCTTCTCCTTGAAGGAGGAGATGACTTGCCTACCTCCAGCTGCAAAGGCAGGCTTTAAAGCTGAGGATCACATGGGATCTGCCACTGCTAAGACTGTGTTTGCAGAAGGATACTCTGACCCTCAGGCAAGAACAGACTAGTCTGTGCCTGTGGGTATATAACATTCCCTTGCTGAGGGTGTGCTCCTAGACTTAACAACCTAACCTGTTGGGTACTTAAGAACAGATCTGCCCCCCCCCCCAAATTTTCAGGCGTTACCCATGCCCTGGTTCTAGTTAGCTGGTTTGACTGCTGTCAAACCCACACGTGCTGGGAGTGTGACACAGCGCAGAGCTTGCGGGCCAGGCAGACACCCTCCTGGTCAGGAATGAGAGCTCATAACCCAGCTGTAATGGCATTCCACAGGGCAGCAAGGCTCCTGAGGGCCGTGCAGCTTGGCAGTGAGCGTAAGTGACTGCAGCAGGGCAGTTTGGAGGCAGCTTGGCATTTTTATCTCCTCCTGGCCGTCTCGGCCTGCCCTGCTTTCTCCCCTTCCCTGAGCAAACTTCCGCCTGCTTTCCCTGACCGTGTGCTGGACGGAGCCAGCGGCCTGACTCACCCCCCCTTGTGCAGGGCATTATGCAAGGGGATTTGGGTTTCCTGAGAAGCACAGGACTTTGGTTTTTGCTCTGCTCACAGTTAAATTCCCGCTGGCTGAAGCAGAGCTGTGCCGAAGCTGGTTATCCTCCAGGGTGCACCTGAAGGACCGGTGCAGCATGCTCAACACAGGCAGGGGTCAGTGGGGAGGACGTTCTCTGTTGTATGCTGCCCATATCAGAGAGATTCTTTTAGGACAGCACGTGTCCAGGCTGCTCCCACTGAAAGCTGAGGCCACACTTGAAATCCTTTCGGTGCTGCTTAGCTTGAAGTCGGTTTGGTACAATTTAGCATTTTGGGGCTATGGATTCCATGTCTGAAGGAGATGATTTATGATGAGATGTTACGTGGCATATTCAGGGAGACCTGATTTTAGTTTCAGTACTACTGGCTACAGGAAATAGGATCTCAGTAGGTGTTCTGCCTCTGGCCTGTGATCAGCAGGCTCAGGACAGCTGTTGGGCTCACAGTTATTTTTGGGGAGAATGCTGCCCAGCAGCTGAGTAAGGAAACACGACTGTGCTACCACAGCTTTCACTTCCTTTTGAAGGCAGAAATGATACAGAAATCTGAATTGTATGATAATCTAAGACATGTTTTTAAATCCCTGGCTGCTACTGCTGAGGAGTATAGGTACTCCTGAATTCAAAACAAATCAAACCAACAGAAATGTCTTTCTTGAGATCAGCTTAGATGGAGATTTACAGCTTTGTGGACTAATGTGCTGCACAAACAATATGACAGGCGGGAATTTCACGGTTAGCCCTGTGCTTTTTGCAGGTCCATATCTAACCCTTAAGCCTGACTTTTTTCCCCAAAATAAATCATCTCACGTCACAGAAAAACTGCAAATCGAACATTTGGCCTAAACGACTTTGTTCTGTATAGTTCTCAAGGACATGTCCTGTGGTACACACTGAACTGTGTAGATTCCCAAATTCTGTGTGTAAGAACAACTCCAAAAAGCAAACCAAAAGTCTCTGGCTAAAAGCTGTATCTTGTGCATTTTTCATGCCCACCTGTCTTTTCTACAGATACTTGGATCTGGAAGTGTTTCAGCTTTCAGAGGTAAAACTTCGTATTTTTCATTTCTCTGTGTTGTTGTTTTTATTTTTATGAGCACCTTAATGGTTTCCGGTTTTGCGGCCGAGCAGTTACCTCACCAGGCGGATTTGCTTTCTGTTCAGTGCGAACCCAAGCGCGTCCCTTTTTATAAATTAAGGAAACTTTGTCCTTTGGAGTTTCTTCTCTCAAGGAAAAGGTCCCTTTAGTGTGAGGTACAGCTGCCTTGGAGGCTCAGTTCCTCAGCAGCGCCACTGGCTACAGATGTACACTACGGACGAGGAGCGATTGGCGCGGAAGGAGGAGCAGAGCAGCCGAGCCTTGCACGAGCGCTGGGAGGAGCAGTCAGCATCATGGCCTGAGGTGCTCCTGTTCGCTCCTTTGCCTGCGTTTTATCTACTTTTGGTTCTTTCCTGATGCGCTCGTGTTCCGCTGCTCAAAATTCCCAGCCCACGAGTTATGTCTCTTTGGCTCCCCTAGCAGCACAGCCTGTCAACACCTGAACTGCCTCCCTCCCAGCCAGATGAGCTGTAAGACTGAATTGCAGCCTCTGTGTAACTTAAATCAGTCAGGAGGGACCACCTTGACCTACAAGTACCCCTTGGGCAGGCAGATCCCACAGGGAGCCTGAGGTTCCATCCCCAGCAGGGAGCTGAATGCAGTGGATGGACTCTGGTGTCTGGGAGCCAAACAAACCAGCCCGGATTCGTATTCCCTGCTGCTGGCTCAGGGCAGCTACAATGGTAAATGGAAAGAGTGGAGGGCAAAGAGATGTTCCAGCTGAGGGGTTTCTGCAGGGCCCTTCAACAAAGCAATTTTATTGTAGAGTGCATGAATCCGTTGCCATGGGGGGTGCAGTAACATGTTCTGCCATATCTTTATCTTGCAGGCCATGAAGCCATCCAACCACGCCACCATCCAGAGCATTGTGAGAGCTGTCAGAGTCATCCCCGGCATTCCCGAGCCTTGCTGTGTTCCTGACAAAGTGTCTTCTCTTAGTATCTTATTCTTTGACGAAAACAAAAACGTGGTTCTGAAGGTGTACCCCAACATGACAGTGGAGTCCTGTGCGTGCAGATAACAGCTTGTGAGGCCTTTTGTCAATGCCAGGGTGAGCACTTGCTGTTTGGGGAAGGGGAGGGGACACAGGTCTCATCATCCCTACTTGATGTTTGCACTGCCAATGCATTTCCTTTGGACGAAAAAGAGAAGATGTAAAGAAATCCAAACAATGAGAATGGAAACAGA
>VXAC01003208.1:9426-23160 GCA_013399225.1 Rhipidura dahli | reverse complement strand
TTTTTTTTTTTTTTAGTTTCCATATATAAGAAAAATCTGTGTTTTCTGCGCTTATGTAACACAACAGTTCTTACAGACTTCTGGAAATAAGCCACTCAAGTCAGGTGAGAACTTAACGTGGATAGCAACTTCAAGACTGTCTTTCAGGAGCAACTCATTCAAATTCATAAGCAACACAAAAATACAGCATAGAAAGTCCATATATAATTAAAGTGAGAACACTTCACAAGACTATATTGCTATATTTATGAGATTCAAACGAAACAAAGAGTAAAGCCTCCAGAGGTAATTAGTCAAATACAGTCAGGCAAAGCTCTCTGACTGAAAGAAACTGTGTATTTTGTCAGGTGTTTAGATTTATAACATTCTGAGCATAGCGATCTGATTCACAAAGACTGCTTCACTCCTCTTCAGCATCCAGAAATATTCTAATCATATATAAATCCAGCACTTGCAGGGGTTAGACTGAGTTAAGTCATTATCTTCTCCTATTCACTAGCTAATAAAGCAGATTATTATAACAAAACTGGATAGAAATAAGCACTCCAAAATAAGATCACTGACTGTGCAGATGCTGGGAGCAAACAAAGCATTTCTTTGTGCTCAGATGCAGAAAGGAGGTTCTCAGTCTTTCCTCTCAGGTGAACTTCAAACTGCTCATTGCATACATTACTCCTAAAAGGCACACCAGCTACATCCCAACAATAGAAATGGATCCCCAGGCATAAATGATCCAAACTCTAACACCCTTTTCTTGACAGGTCTGAATTTCACTAGTTTCTGCCCAGAACAATAAAACTTTAAATGACTAGGCCCATTTTGACAGACTGGTTTTTTTTTTTTTTTTTTGAATACTGCTCAAGTATTCAAAATACTTAATGTAATTTACATACGTCCTGCTGAGGTACAGCAAGCATCACAAGTTCTTGTTTGCTGGGAAGGTAATATTTTTAGGAATATAATGTTCTATATATGTGTGTGTACATTTACAAATACATACATGAGCGAACATATGTACGCAAATATATAAACGTATATGTACACATACTCCAAAAAGCACAAAAGTCTATCCAGGTTTTTTAAATCTCATTAATGACAACAGAAGGAAATGCTGCACAAAATCAGTTAACAACTCCTCCTCTTACCTATTTATGGGGTTCAAATTCTGAATGTGTATAGGAGTTATGCTTGTAACCTGCCTTAGTGTCTTGAAGCTTTCTTCATGTGCCAGAACAATCTCTTCAGTATTAAAACAATTTCCTTCACCCATCTTTAAATAAAATTTATCTTCCTATACATTATTTCTGCCTCCAAAGGTAGTTGTTACCCTTGCCCCACCCCTTGTTTTGAAGCCAATTAGAAGGGTGAAGTTGTTTTTGAAATGCATCAATATTTACTTTGAGGTGTCTCTCCCCACATAGCATATCAAGTTCATCACATTCTAATTATATATTCTAAAGACACTAGCATTTCGTTTCAGATTATCCCATTAGAGCAGATAATTCTAATTTCTAATTTATCCTCAGGAATTTTATGTTCCCTTCAAGTGGGCTAAGCTTATAAAATTGCAGGAATATCAGATGAAATAGCAGTCCTTTGCTTTACTGGCAAAAACTGTGGGGTGGGGGATCAAATTCACCTTTTGTTTAATTATTTATTAGGCATAATAAAGAGAAGTTACGGCTTTTTAGAAACCTTAGGGGGTTCTAAAAAACGTTAAAAACGTTAACTTTAAAATAAATGAAAACATCACAGATCAAATTCTAGCATGATTAAATTGGTGCTTCTGAGGTAAACAAATAGGGAAGTCAGGTTCTACAGATAACTTTCTGAAACATCATGTAACAGCTGTGAACATTAAACATTCCACAGAGGTCTTTGCCTTATGTATTTTTTATTTTTAAGTTAGTAAGAACTTACCTTAGAGATTTCTTCCAAAATTCCTCCCGTCTCCCCAAGTTCTCACTAAGGAAACAACATGCCATCAAAGGATGTCAGTTTTACTGTCTCTCTCAGCTCGAGTGGGTCTGTTCAGCCAGAATGCATATTCTGGCTGCATTACCACTTGTGTAATGCCTACTGATTACAGTGGCTTCTTTTGTATCTCTATGTGCTCCAGTAAGTTTTTAATCATCCTTCCCTTTCATGTCTTTTTCTTTTGTTATGCACATAACTTCCATGATGCATATAGTTTCCATGTCTCACTGTCTAAGCTCTGCAATAATATTAATGAAATATTAATGCATATCTTGTAAAGTTGTCTTAATTAGAGTACATTTTAGTAACCCAGTGGAACTTGCTATTTACCGTGTGCACCTTTTGTCCAGAGGAGTGGGACTGACAATCCCAAGTTTCCAAGGCCACACATGCGCTGCAGTCCACATTTCTTTTTTCACTCTCCTCCTTCCCAGTACAGTACACTGTGTTTCACTCATGTCCAGGTCAAAACCCACCCATTTCTGAGGGGTCAATAAAAAGGCTTCTCTGCTGTGACTAAATCAATTAATGTAGTCTCACTTGGACATTGTCACAGATGACTTTCACAAACAAGACTGACAGTCAAATGAAATTTTGCAGCAAGAGCCTGGGTCCCTACCTAACTCAGCCTTGCTTGGGCAATTTGTACTCGCTCTTCTATAGGGAGAAATAAGAGAGAATTTGGTTGTGAGCTGCAGAACCTGCCTGCAGATGCACATGGCAGCACAAAGCAGCACATGGTGGCACACAGAAGGACCCTGGGGGGAGGAGGTGTCACAGGCCAGGCGCCTACAGAGAGGAGCCTGCCGGGAGCTGACAGACAGGTGAACAGTGAGTGATCACCCCATAAAAGGACATTTAGGAAGTGTGTTGCTGAGGTGGCAACACAGGATAGGTCACACCATATAAGGAAATACCGTGCCTTGGAAAAGTGTATAAAATCAGCTCATTCCTTTGAATAAACGATTCAAATTCCCTGCCAGTCTGGGTCTGTGCTTCAATCATCAACTGTCTTCCTTAGAGTTCACTGAAGCTGTGAGTTATTAATCTGCTCTAGGGACAACAACAGACCATGCATTTGGTCCAATAACCTGCATATCCTGCTTTAAATTTGGAGGTAAGTAGCAGTTAATTACTTGGGAAAATAGGAGGGTTTTCTGGTTTGTTTCCTGCTGTTTCTTGATCAGTCTGAACTATACATACAAGAGATTCGATGCCATCTTAAAACAGTCCCACATAAGACAGTAAGATTTGCTGGATCAGTCCTCAAGAAAACATGTAAGTGTACAAACATCACACAGAGAGCAAACAGTGATATGATGAAAACTCCCTTTAATTTAATGACAATCTTTTCATCCTCTCAAAAATTTCCCATGTTATGACATCAGCATGAGTAGATGGGAATGCCTGTTGTCATAATTAATAATCTTATGGTTAATCAACCAATTCCCATTGCCATAATTAACTAGAAGATGGTTTGGTTATGTTGAAATTACAGTATATATACATAAAAATATCAGATAGATATATAGATACATCTCATAATAGACTTGTCGCTGTTGTAACACGGATGGGTAAAAAAACCGCACAAGTCCAAATCAGTGGAAAAGCGGCAAGCTGAGAGTTTACTAAATTTTTTCCAGGGTTTTTATATGTTAGTTTGTAAAGTGAGCTAGATGGCATAAAGTAATTGGTTCTTCTGGCTAGCCACCCCCCCGAGGGGTTGGCCTAAGTTCTAGCACGTAGGTTCGCAACTGTTTTTCTAACTGAAGTCATGACAATCTGGGAAAAACAAGTGCAGGTGTGAATATGGATGGACACTGGTAACTTTGTATTAGTTAGTATGCATGGGAAAGACAGAGTTCTCACAAAATACTAGAGAGATGAAGAATTTCACTGCTAAAGCTTTGTCAGCATCAACATACATCCATGTAAACACCTTACAGGATCTTACTTCACAAGGATCACCCCAGGAAAATCAGACTGACACAAACACTTCTACCTCACTACACACTTCGCCATTTAGAGCCAGCTATAATGCCACTAGCCCAAGCAAGATACAAATTCTAGCTTTCTAGTTTGTCAATTCAAATTCAATTTCAAGCTTTCTAATTTGTCTGCTAGGACTGTAACAAGAGACATGCTTTGTACGTTATTAAGATGTTCATAAGTTATTACTGGTCTTGGCACTTACTGAAAAACAAAGTATATAAAACCACCTACAATATAATAATATAAAATTAAATATCCATATATTTACACCCACAGTATACCCAAACAATTTGTCATCTCCATGTGAGTCATAATATAAAAATGTATTTTGACTTCTCATAAGCAATGAATTTGATTAAATACAGAGGGCTTTTTCAACTGAGTAATGCCAACTAATCTGAAAGTGAGACATTAAGTAGAACACTAGACAACCACAAGCACAGTTACAAACAAGCAGGTAAATTTCAAAGAAAAATATCTTAAAGAAGAAAAAGAGCTCAAATTGTCTTCAAATCTTGATATATGGTCTGTAAGCATGCGAAAGCACTTGAATTAACACAGATATTGCAGTTTGATGAGAACATAGTTTCTATCATCAACCTGCTCAATTAAAGAGTCCAGGACTTATTTACTGCAAGTCAATTAACAATTGAATGAAACATATGTTAACACAATTTAGAAAATGAAGGTTATTATACAGATGTATAATAATTTACAAATAAGTCAAGAAGATTAACTGTACTCTGTTACACTTAGCTTGCACATAACACCATGATAAGAATTTCTCTGCTCACAGTACAGTTAACAGCACATGTGAATATAATTTGGCACCTCTGGCTAACATTTATACATGGTTTAAAGTAAGAAAGTTGCAAAGGAAGAAAGCAAAACTCAAATGTAGTCAAAGCATCAAGGAAAAAGATTTTCAGAAGAAAAAAACAGGAACTAAAATTCTACCAGAACTCCTATTTGGATCACTCCAATATATATTTCCAGAACCAACACATTCATAGCTACAGTAGATTAACAAAAAGATAGTTCATTCAAACAACCATTAATTGCTTTAAATTCAAAAATTAGTTTGTGGAATACTTGTATTGCATGTAAAGCCTCACTAGCAGCTAAACCTAAACTAGGTAACTTAATTGTCAACTGAAGATGAGGGGAGTTTCATCAAAAGACATATGTAAGGTGTTTCAATTTTTCAACATAATTCACCCCTGTACCAGTTTGGACAAATTCGGAGGAAAACATCCTCTGAGGGAAGGCAGGTTACAACCACCCCTCCCCAACCAGGTCTGGGGAAAAAAGAAATTTCCTTGGAGGAAAGAGATAAAAAAACTATTTATTTAACAAACACACAGAAAAAGAATAATAATGCTGGAATAATAAAACCTTTCACTGTGGAGAGAAACCTGGGAAGATTTCAAAGTCCTTCTGTAGGTTGTAGGAAACCCAGAAAAAGATAAAGGGATTTCTAAGAGTGAGAAACAAAGAGCAGGCTTTAAGAATTAAGCAGAAAGATTTTAGGGAACAGCTTCACCTGAGAAAATTATTACAGAAGATACAATTAGAACATTAGCACAAGGACAGGAGAACAAAGAGCCATGGTTTTAAGCCTAGCTGAGAGAACTTTTAGAAGTTGCAAAATTTATGCTTAGCAAGAGATGATAAAGTTAAGCTTAAGAATGGAATATTATGCACTATTGTATAAGGTATAAAACAAGCAAGTATTGTTTTAACGAGTGTACATGCAATATAGAAGATTGGTTGAAACAGCTGTCTGTAACCTTTAGAGCAATTGTTATTGGCTGAGCAGCTTTTAAGAACATTCTGTAACCAGGAAATCTCGGGTTTTTGCCTGTGGTGTGAGCTTGTATTATCTCTGAGGTCTCCAGATAGTTTATGAAGGCGAATAAAATAATGCAAGTTCACGGAGCGTCTGTCTTGGCTCCCCTGTCCCATTTCAGTAAGGCAGCATAGGTGTGGTCTCTCTCCTCCTCCTCAGAGCTGGGCCCAGAGCTGGGTCAGTGTGGGCCCACCTCCAGGGCCTCGGTGGAAAATTCTCCTGATGTGTTCTGAAGTTGAAATGGTCCAGAAGAGAAGAAGGGAAAAATACCAAAGTCCCAGGAAAACAAAGTTCAACTCTCCGTCTCCCTCCGGAGAAAAGAAGCTGAAAACTGGCTGAGAAGCAAGCTGGGTGCTTCCTCTGCTCTTCTCACTGCAGCAGAGAACACAGAGGAGTGTGTATCTGTGTCCTTGAACAACTACTTTGGAAAGTTTGCTCGTTTTTTTTCTCTTCCCCCACTCAGGCTCAGTTTAAAGGCACAGAAAGGCACAGGACTGATTTTTGGGCATAGAGCAGCAATAGGGGATACACATCATTAAGTCACCTCAAGACAATCAATGTTCTAAGAGTGATGAAATAATACTTTGTTATTTCAAATTACTCAAATCTCCCAAATCTGCTCTCCAGTTTTTTAAATTGCCAGAAAGTCTAGAGATTCAGAGCTCTCTGCTCTACACTAAAAATTATATGATCACAACACAACAAAGATAAATAATAACTTTTAAAAACAAAGAAAAATAATATAAAATAATTTTAATATCTATTTTATATATATAAAATATAAAATAAAAATAATAAAATAGAAATTCACATGTAAAGACAGAAATTACATCCTTATGACAGCTTGTTTACAAATAAGATAAAATACTGAATATTCAATACTTTGGGCAAGTAGTTCAAAAAAACAAAATCAAAAGGCTTCTGTAATCATGGTGGCCTTTAGCTAACCATGTCAATGTGCAAGATTATTATGTATTATTTCCTTAGCCATGAATTATATTTTTCAGAGAAAATCAAACCAGAGCATTCAAGTTTGAGGTAGTGCTGAAGAGACATGGGGAGTCATGAGGTCCTCAGTTTACTGCAAGATATGCAGTAAGTGTAGAAATCTATCAACAACTGTATGTCCTTACCTCATAATGAAAATCTGTATCAAAGACAAACATGCTTACTACTCAGAAAAAGAACCAGGAGCTCCTCTTTCTTCAACTCTCTCTTTCCTTTTTGCCACTGTTTTTGTAGAAAAACTGTAACTGAGTATACTTTACTGGGATGGACTGAAGCATGAAGGGATAAAGGGACATCATTCAAGGGCACCTTTCATTAAATCATTCATTGGTCTCAGTAAGTTTTCACACATCGCATTTGCAAGACAGGGCTGACACACCCCCAAAATTACTACCACATACTACTGAAAACCTACATAACACCCAGTTACAGCTTTTTTCTTTTTTTCTTACAAGTAGATGATTCATTGCTAGAAAACAGCAAATACTACGTACTGACCAATCTGGAGCTTTCCCCTTACTTCATTTCGCTTACATGTAACTTTCCTTTAACTGGTAAGATACAGTCTGAAAGGAACCTGCAGTCTGTACAAAGAGCAGTCAATTTTTGAGAAGAAACTGTTTAACAGGAAGATTTTCTTATTAACAGACAAAGAAACTATTTCTTAACTATAAGCTTTTCTTCTTCCTCCCCTCCCTGCAATGCCAACTTGCAACATCAGAAGCAGCAGAGCAGCACCAGGATTTGGCTCTGAAACAGTCAGTTAATTTTTTTTCATATTAATAAGAGTTTCAGAGTACCAGGATATATTTCAAGTACGTGCACTGCTGGCAAGGAAAATGACAACTTTTGGTTCTTGCTTTTCCAAAACTATGCTTTATGAAGTCCATGCTGTAAGTTAAAATACAAATGAGTTCTTATTAAATTGAAATTACTTGGAATCATCTCTTCACTGTGTAAGTTCTGACTGCTCCCATACCAAACAACCATCAGTCTAAATGGAACAGTAGCAAAGAAGAATGGTGGGTCTGCCAGATGCTCACATCAACAAAAGAGGCTGGGTAATAAAGTCAAAGGGCTCCTTCTGAAAATTGCACCCAGAAACCTACAGAAGATTATCCCAGACTGACTTAGATATAGATACAAATGTATCATAAACATTAATGTATTTGAATGGAGAGTGTGTTGGGGGGAAGTGGCATTTAAAAGACACATAAATGTGGCCCTTTAAGACATGGTTTAGTGGTATACTTGGAAGTGATAGGTTAGCACTTGGACTCAACCATCTCAGAAGTCTTTACCAGCCTAAATGATTCTGTGAATCAAAGTTCTGGTTCTCTCCTGGTACACTACTGTTTACACTGAACCTGATCAAGAGGGTCTTTAGGCAGTTCCTTCACTAAGCAGTCTTCCTTCCAAAAATACTATTTCTGCTGAATTGAAAACAACTAAATCCTAAGAACTTTGGAACCAACCTCCAGAAGGACAGAGAGAAGAAATATTTTAAATAAATGCATACATAATTACCACTCCTATGATGATAACTATAATGCTGAATATATAGCTGTTCATCTGCAGTCTGCACCATAGCTCAGGAAATGGCCACATTCATTCCGTATCCTCTCACACCTCCCTTTCAAACCCTCAGAGAGATCCTAAGGTGTCTGAAGAATATGGAAGGGGGGAGATGGGAGAAGGAGATCCAACTAGAATGTGAAGTTGGTGCAAACACCTCTTAAGTGAAAACAGCAACTACTTTTTAAATGAACAGACAATAGCATTCTCAATCTTGCAAGTAAACCATGCACATAGCAAGTAAATGAACTGTTTGATTAACATAGAACAACAGGAGTTAAACATTAACCGGGAAGAACCAGGGGATCAAAAGTCCTGTCCCTGGACAACTTGCAGAAAGGACCTATTGAGCTTTCCCAATATTTAATTTTATCACAGGTATCCCATGGAGAAGAGGGAAGGATGTGCAATTCTACACAGCAAGGGAGAAGAGTGAGGAAAAACAGCAGTAAGGTGCAGGCAGGAATACCACAGGTAGAAAGTCTCTAGTTTGTATTATCCAGGACATCATTATTCTTTCTGTGAGTGGTTAGACTGAAGGACTAAGGAATAGACAGAGCATAATGCAAATGGAAAAATTTAAGTAAATAAATAGACAATTGCTCTTGTGATTTTTGTTTTGGAAATTAACATAGATAAATCCTTCATGACTCAGGGAGCAAGGGTCACACACTTCCTCATTTGTAGACTGATATCACTTTTGGGGTGCAGGGGTGGACAGCCTGGTGTGTTGCAGCCTTCCTGGAGACAGCATCCTGCCAGGGAAAGGCTTCTCCAGGGGCTTTAGCAACTCCCCTAAGTGATGGATGATTTCAGCAAGTGCAGCAGCTTCTCTGCTACAAGTGATATCAGCTCTTGTGATTCAGCTCTTCGTGAAATCACCGAAGGCAAACTCAGGGACAGAGAGAGAAGGAGCTTTGTATGGCAATTCCACGGGGTAGCTTTTATTATCCAGCAGCCCTTATGAAGGGGAGGCCAGGGACAACAACTCCCTATCAGGGACAGAGACATGGGCCTTTTTATGGGAAAGGCAGGGGGTGGGGAGAAACCAATTAGCCAACTGGGTACAAGGTATTACCATAGAGAAGCAAGGCATGCTGGAGGTGGTTCACTTGGTCACCATAACCCGAGGAAGGTTTCTTATCTCTGAGTCCTTTTGCCCTCAGGGTTCTCTCCTCCAAGGGAGGGCAAAGAGCTCCTGCACCAAAGGCCCACAGCCCTCCACAGCCTGAGTTCCACAAGCATATGTCATCCTCGGTGCACACATCATTCCTATATGTGTTCCTCACAGATCCACTGCAGGCACTACTTTATTCTGTCTGAAGAGCATAGTAGTATAAGCACATGATTATATAATTCCAATTACCTACTACAGCACCCTATTCCCTGACAGTAGCAGGGAACATTATTGTACAAAGGAAGGAAATAAACAGAAGGTGGTAACTTAGTCCAGGGGGAATACCAGAAACATGGATTTCTAGAAACTTTAACATTAATATAAAGCTAATTTTCTTAACAAAGGAAGAAAGTAAACACCACATCATGTATTACTTACCTCTGCAGGAAACTCCTTGGCTATCAATTACTTGTTTGCAGATTCCACAGACACTGCATTTCTTAAAAGACTTGTTTTTGAAGATGTGAGACCTTGAAGCTGTTCCTTGAGGCTGGAAGCAAGGAGAGTAACATCAGACTTGCACTCAGCTTTTGAGTCATAATTGTAAGGGAATTATAAATAATTTTAAAAATAAAAATAACTGTAGTTATTTTTAGCAGTTACATGCAGGAGTGTATATATAACAAAATTTAACAGTATACTTTTATATATAGTACAATTTAACAGTCATGTTATATTTAGCAGTATAATAGTAGCAACATGAAAGTGCTCTTGCTCGCTCTCTCATCCTCACACTTGTTCTACAACATAAGCTTTCCACTCTCAATTGTGGGAGACAACAAAATGTGAGGAACCTCTTGCACATCAGGACATGGCCACTGCAATTCATTTTTTATAATAAATTCACAATTCACTCTATAACTCATTTTTAAGAGGAAATACAGAATAATGTCTATGATATGACCCAACAGTCTTCTGACCTAAGTCTTATCTACATAAAAACTAGCACTGGTTCAGTTTAAACTGGTTAAAAATACCAGAAGAACTGCTCTGTCACAGTAGCCAATTTAACTAAAGCTCACTAAAAAATCCCTTCATTTCTTTCCTGTATAAGAAACATACACTATTTTAAAGTAGCATTATTTCCACAGTAACTGAAATATCATATTAAAATATAACAAAACTATGAAATTTCTAACTGGTGACAAAATTGAAAAAGTCAATACCATATTTGCAATAGATATTTTATGGCTTCTGTAACTTAAGAAACATTTAGACAGAAAAACAGAGGAGGCTACCAAAACCCTTTGACAGCCATTATCTTTTCTAAGTGTGTAACATTCATGTTCATTGGCAGACTTTCAGGAAATATCAGTTACCTATTCAAAAACAAAAATACCTTTCACCAGACCATGAAAACTCCCAAAGGCTCTTCACTTTTCCTCATTTTCTTTTCACATTTGCACCTTACTGTCCTTAAAAGTACTGCAAACAAGCCTGCATTCAACACAAACACCTGTGCTGAGCTTTAACAGTGTAAGTGTCTAGAAGCAGAAAGCTGTCCCACAGCGGGACCATGTCAGCACCAGACTTCCACCCATACATCACTTGAGAAAGTTTCCCAGGATGACGCAGTGCACAAGGTAACATGGTAAAGAGGTATCACAAGATTTCTTTGTGGCTTTAAGCAACTCAACATGGCTCTAGGCAAAAGGTTTATTGACTCCAAAAATAACTACAACACAGCTATATAACAGGCACAAGAACAGTCCTAAAAAGAATGACACTTTTCAAGTACAGCCTCCACATGGGCCTATCCAAAACTCCACAGAAGCCCTGAGGAACACAAATGGCAATAACTGACCACACTGAGCAGTCTCTGGGCTCAGAGGCCCCATCCCCAGTGGGGGTTCACAGTCAGCTTGATCTTAAGAATAACTTCAGGAAATATTGCTGGACTTAACCCCAATGTAAAGCCAAGATAACTCACTCACTTCCACAAACAATAACTTACAGAGACTGCAGGAATAAACCTTCGTCTGGACTTCCAGGAAAATCTCTCCAATGGTAAGGTGTATTAATCAGCAGAAATTAGTAAATTGGTGAGAGAAATAATCTACTAGTCCACATCCTTGAAAGTCTGAAAAAGGCTGAGAAATAAAACTGAATTGTATACAGTGCCTCATTGTGTATTGGGTTTGCATGGCCAGGTTTTGGTGGGCAGGGTGGCTACAGCAGTGGCTTCCATGAGAAACCACTAGACGTTTCCTCCATGCCCAGCACAGCCAATGCCAGCTGGCTCCAAGATGGCCACTGCTGGCCAAGGCTGGGACAATCAGAAATGGAAGTAATGACTCTATGATAACATTTTCAAGAAGAAAAAAAACTTATTGCACAGATATAATTGTGGCCAGAGAAGAGTGGGCTGAGAATACATGAGAGGAAGAACTCTGCAGACACCAAGGTCAGCAGAGAAGGAGGAGGCAGAGGTGCTCCAGGCACAGGACCTGAGATTCCTCTGCAGTCCATGGTAAAGACCATGGAGAAACAGCTGTGCCCTTGCAGCCCATGGAGGAGACCCATGCTGGAGCAGGTGGATACCTGACAGGAGGCTATGAACCTGTGGGAGGCCCATGCTGGAACAGGCTGATGGCAGGGACCTGCAGACTCACGCAGAGGGGTCCATGCTGGAGCAGGTTTCCTAGTACAACTTGTGACCCCATAGAGGACCCACACCAGAGCAGGCTGTTCTCAAAGGACCCATGGAACAGTGACCCACATTGCAACAGTTGATGAAGAACTGCAGCCTGTGGGATGGATTCACATTGGAGGAGTCTGTGGAGCACTGTCTTCCATGGGAAGGACCTCATGCTGGAGTCGGGAAGGACTCCTCTCCCTGAGCAGCGGCAGAAATAACTTGTCGTTAATTGATGGTAATCCCCATTTCCCTGCACCACTGCAGCTGAGAAGAAGGTAGGGGCGGGGAAGGGTATTTTTAAGGTCTAACTTTATTTTTCATTAGCCTGCTCTCATTTTGTTGGTAATAAATTCAATTAGTACCTCTAATTTGAGTCTGGTTTGCCCACAATAGCATTTGGTGAGTGATCTTGCTCTGTCCTTATCTCAACTCATGAGCCTTTCCCTTTCCAGTTGCAGAGAAAAGTGATAGAGAAGCTTTGGTGGGTGCCTGTAATCCAGTCAGGGTCAACCCACTACTGTCTTTTCGGTGCCAAAACCCAAGCAGGGGTGTGCTGTAGTTTAAGCCCAGATAGAAATTAAGTACCATGCAGCTGCTTGGTCAGCTCTCCTCTTCCTTCTGCCCTCTTCCCTGAATGGAATGGGGAGAAGAATTGACATGAAACTTGTATGTTGATATAAGAACAATTTTATTATTATTATTATTGTATTTTATTTTCAATAGTAAATAATAATGATAATAAAAAGGAAACAGTAAGTGATGCACAATTGCTCACTACCTGCTAACTGATGCCAGACTGCCCTTCTCAAACACAGATCAGCCACCTTTTCAGTAATTCATCCCAGTTTATATATACAGGGCATGATGTTTTATGGTGTGGAATATCCCTTTGTTCAGTTCAGGTCACCTGCCCTAGCTATGCTTCCTCCCAGTTTGTTTTGCTCACCTCCTCACTGACAGAGCATGAGAAAAAGGGGAAAAAAACTCCTTTACTTAGTATCAGCACGACTTGGCAAAACACAAAACATCAGTGTGTTATCAATGCTATTTCATACCAAATCAAAAACACAGCACTGTAACAGCCACTGAGAAGAAATTAACTCTACCCTAGCTAAAACCAGGGTAATTACAAACTTTGGTCACTGCTTGTAGAAACCAAAGGCATAAATTCCCCTGTATGACATTTGCATAATATTACTTCAGGTTAAATTGGAAGATATTGTCAGAAGTATGATTCGTATCAAAAATAAACAATAAAGAAAAAGAACAGCCGAACTCCAGAATTATACAGGAACATAGTTGATGGCAAACAGATCAAAGTTATTTGTTTTGAAAAATCTCTGTCATGATTGGGTTTTTTGGCTTTGAAACTACAGGAGATGCTTTTAAAGAGACAGGGGTCTAGGAGGAAGGAAAAGTGTAACTTCTCTAATCCCATACAAGGAGGTTCTGTGCCGTACTGGGTTTGGGCATTGTTCCCAAAGAGCTCGGAGTCCCTCATTTTCACAGCCTCTTATT